>CM076095.1:31196978-31215983 GCA_038088585.1 Chrysina gloriosa | reverse complement strand
AAGAAAATTAGACCAAGATAACAGCATGTTACCAGCCAAAAGATTGTTTGGGAGGTAGACGAGTTGTGAGCTTATTCTTTGAACAAAAAGAAGAGGAACACGAACGAGAAGAAAATCGAAAGAAGAAGAAGGAAAGACCGAAAACGGTAAACAAATGGATAAAAACTAGTGAGCTTTCATATGTCAGAAATATCAAGGCAAGAGATTGCCTGGAAAACTAAGAAAAGGGTGGAAGTAGGCGTAGGAATAGACAGGCTATTAGCCTATTCTATGGAGACGAAGAACAAGAGGAAGAAGGACGACGAAAATAATATAGTTGCATCAGCATAATAGCATACTACCAGCCAAAAGATTGTCTAGAGAAGTAGGAAAAAGTGGAAGGAATCGTTGTAGTATACAACCTGTGAGTTTATTATGTGGAAAAGAAGAAGAAGAAGAACACGAACGAGAAGGAAATCGAAGGACGAAGAAGAAAAGACGGAAAATACCAGAAAAACTAGTGAGTTTCCATACATCAGAAACGTTAATGAAATGGCAAACTAGCAGGAAGGGGATTGCTTGGAAAATTCGGAAAAGGATGGAAGTAATCGTTGGGATAGATTAGCTTAATCTATGGAAAGGAGGGAGAAGAAGAAGGAAAAGAGGAAACAAGACGATGAAAGGAAGAAAATTATCTGGGAGTGTAAGAAAAAGCGGATGGAACTGTTAGAATAGGAAAGCTGGAAGCTGATTCTCTGGAAAAAGGAAAAAGAGCACGAACGAGAAGAGGATCACGGGAAGATGAAGAAAAAGCAAACAAAGACGGAAAACAAGAGAAGAAAAATTGTTCAAGTTTCCAGATGTCAGAAACATTAACAAAATAGTAAACCACCGGGAGAGAGATTGCTTGGAAGGGGCAGAAAAGGGTGGAAGTATTCGTTGGAATAGACAAGCTGTTAGCTTAACCTATGGAATAAGAGAAGAAGAAGGACAAGAGGAAAGAGAGGATGAAGATAAAAAGAAAATTACGTCAACATAATAATATGCGACCAGGCAAAAGATTGTCTGGGAAAGTGGGAAAAAGTGGAAGAAATTCTTGGAATTAACAAGCCGTAGGTTTATTCTCTGGGAACGTACAAGAAGAAGACGAATCAGAAGAGAATCAAAAGAAGAAGACGAACCAGAAGAGAATCAAAAGAAGAAGAAAAGACGAACCAGAATAGAATCAAAAGAAGAAGAAAAGACGAAAGATGGCGGAGAAGAAAAGAAGAAAAAACTAGTGGGCTTTCATATGTTAGGAAATCAAAAGAAGAAGAAGGAAAGACGAAAAAAGACGGAAAACAAAAGAAGAAAAAAACTAGTGGGCTTCCGAATGTCAGAAATATTAACGAAATAGCAAACCACCAAGCAAGAGATTGCCTGGAAGAAAGTGGAAGCAGTCATTCGAATAGCCAATGTTACTGTGAAAAGAACCACAAGAAGAAGAAGAAGATGAAGAACAGAGAGACCTGTAAAAAATATTATTATATTTGTCGCAAACATTTACTATAAACAGGAATTAACACCGACATCGAACGCCGTGTAGACACGTCGCCTTTCGAGTCTCTTATCAGCAAACTAAACGAGAATATGCACGCACCAATTCGTAATAAATGCCAATTATGCACTTGTCCTCGTGCCTGGCCTCTTAAATTACGTGTCTGACTCATTACATCCTCGCGGTTTCATTAGTTATTTATCTAGAACGAAGTTAAAACGAGCTGTTATTGATTGTATCGTTTCAAATAAACGAAGGCTTTCGAAAGAAACGATGCCGTCCGCCTGGTTGGGTTGTACCCAGATTATTTTATCGCTCGGACTGGCAGTTGCCATCGTTAAGGGGTGAGTTTTGTCACGTTAAATGAAAACAAAATCCGAGAAATCTTAGCGGGGGATTCCCCAAAGTGGTGCGATTTGTCCCAAGTCGAAATTGCCAAGTCGATGGTCAGACTTTCAAAGATGCCAGAAAATCTTTACAAGTCTCACCATCATCGACGCGGGCTTAATTTGTTATTATTTTTTTCTTTTGTTTTTTTTCCAGGAACTCTTACAGTCGAAGAAGTCTATCGCGACCGGGACCAATTCGCCGCCCTCGTAAGGGAGGTAGCTGCCCCCGATGTGGGGAGGATGGGGATCGAAATCCTCTCGTTCACCATCAAGGACGTCTACGATAACGTGCAATATCTGGCTTCGCTGGGTAAAGCGCAGACGGCCATGGTGAAACGGGACGCGGATGCCGGAGTCGCCGAAGCCAATAGGGATGCCGGTATCAGGGTGAGTCCCGTCGTTTGGGGATAAAGTTTCGTTTGTTTCTTTCCGGTTCGAACTTGTTTTTGTGGGGGAAAATGGGAATTTCATTTGTCGAAATCCCGAAACGACTTAAGAATACGTTCTTGCCTTGTTTTCAAATCCGAAACGACTTAAGAATACGTTCTTACCTTGTTTTCTTGTGAGTGGGGAGGGGAAAAATGGGAAACTTGATTCGAAATCGAGGGTAAATCTCCGTTTGGACGTTGTAAGTCGAGCAAGTACACAAAATCAGGACTTCTAGGGAAGTTTTTCTCGCAAATAAGAATAAGAAGACTGTGGTTAAAATAATGTATAAAAAGGAAATTAAAGATTAGCCGTGCCACACTTTTCGGAAATAAATCCCAGGTACGTATTTCGACAACTAAGTTGCCATCCTCAATGGAAAACTGGGGGAATTCTATCACTATCGAATCCGGCTAATGCCCAAGACGCAACACTTTACAACACCAAAGCACTGCACAATGAACATCACACATTGAACGCGCGAAACACACCAAAATACTGTTGACACTGACTGTGATAATTTTATTTATTTTATATATTATTTTACCCACAGTCTCTTTACTCTTATTTGTAATAAAGCTCATTACTTATCATTATTATCATTCTTATCATTATTATCATTATTATCATTATTATCATTATCATTATTATTATTATTATTATTATTATTATTATTATTATTATTATTATTATTATTATTATTACATCTCTTTTAGGAAGCGGAATGTCAAAAGGCCGCCATGGACGTGAAATATTCAACTGACACCAAGATCGAAGACAACAGCAGGATGTTCAAGCTGCACAAGGCCAACTTCGATCAAGAAATCAACACTGCCGTAAGCATTCGTTCATTTATTTCTCGATAGATGCGCGCATAAACGCCCCCAAACGAAGGTCACGGGTTCGAATCTAGCCCCGGAAAAATTCACAATAAGCTCGATTTTTCCACCGGCTCGAAGCGAGGAGACTGAGAGGGGGGCAACATGGGAAGGATCGTAATGAGCAACTGGAAAATCAGATTTACACCTCAACCTTGAAACCTTCAAGGGCGAAGGGGGAGGAGGTAATGTTGGAAAAAATGATTTTTATCGTACGGCTGAACGCAATTTTCGTTTTTTGCCTCTCTTCATTCTTAAACGACTATCTGAAGGAAGGAAAACGGCAATATCTGGCTGAACGGCTTGTTTTAATTATGATTGCTGCAATTCTCTAACGTTTTCCAATCAAAATCTTTATTTTCATGTGTAAAAATTAAATTCCAGGAACGTTCAGCCAACGACATCTTTTATGAGCGATCCGCAAATTTGATTGAACGCACTTTAAACTTGCGATTGTTTCGTTACAATCTTAGAGGTCTCGCAGCGGCTCGCATGCTTTCATTTCTATTTCGAAAGCGTTCAGTGAATGGTAGCGCTTCGAAACCTTCCCCTAATCTTGTTTGAACAAACCCCACGATAGACTGAACGTGCCTTATTAGAATTTGCTTCTTTTAATTTTGAACACATTTCAGTTGCAAACCTCAAATTCGAAAAAGTCGTTTTTATAATAGGGCTGAACGCAATTTTCGTTTTCTTCCCTCTTTTCATTCTTAAACGACTTTCTGAAGGAAGGAAAACGGCAAAGTCTGGGCTGAACGACTTGTTTCATTATAAATGCGTTCAACCGAGGATAACGATTCGAATTTTAGTAAATAAGAAACAAATGCAAGTTTCTTCGTTTATCTTCATTGCATTCTCCAATGTTTTCCAATCAGAATCTTTATTTTCATGTGTAAAAATACATTTCAGTTGCAAACCTTAAATTCCAGGAACGTTCAGCCAACGACATCTTTTATGAGCGATTCATAAATTTGATTGAACGCATTTTAAACTTGCGATTGTTTCGTTACATTCTTAGAGGCCTCGGAAACGCTCGCATGCTTTCATGTCTATTTCGAAAGCGTTCAGTGAATGATGGTAGCGCTTCGAAATGTTCCTCCATTATTGTTTGAGAAAACCGCAGAATAGGCTGAACACGTCTTATAATTTATTGTTCGTATTACGGACGTGCTCAACCGAGTATAGCGATTCTGTTCGACAATCCTTATAGATTTTGCTATTTAAAGTACGTTCAGCCAGTATTGTCGTTCATACTATCCGCTATTCTTGACTGAACACGATTACCTTCAGTGTAAATTAAAAATCGATGTTTTCCCTCAGCAATTCTTTTTTGAAGTACGTTCAACCAATATTCGCAAATCTTGACTGAGCGCACCTTAAATAGATTATTCTTCAACCAGTTTCTGTACAATCCGCTAGTCATGGCTGGAACACCTATTAAATTTGTGATTACGATTTTCACAAAGTAACACAAGAGCGCATTGCTTTTCCCATAACATACCCTCAATCAGCATTGCGATTCATACAAACCGCTATTCTTGACTGAACGCGCCTACTTTCGATGTAAAATAAATATCGATGTTTTGGGTGAAAAATGGAATAGAGGAATTTGTTCTCAAAAAGTCCGCTACGTGTAAGTCTAAAGCGCATTCAACCTGACTATTCGCAAATCTTAACTGGACGCATCTATGTGGAGGATTTCTTTGTGAAGTAAAACCTAAGGTTCTCGATTCTCCATTGCCCTTTCCATTTAAAGTCCGTTCAGCCAGCTGTACTTTCCTATACAATCCGCTAAGTTTTCTCCTTTTGCCTTATCACTCATTGGCACGTTGAGCCGATGTTAGCGCTTCACTTTAATCCCATTTTCAGACAATCTATTAGCTTTAGCTGAACTAATTAGCTTTCTACTGATTTCCCCAATTTTCTGTGATTTCGTCTTCCCCGCCCAGGGCGCGTTCAACTAACGTTAGCGATTTCACTCGATTGGTTTAGGGGGATTGAACTCATTTTCCCATTCTCAAAGTACGTTCAGCTAGCTTTCCGATACAATCCGCTAATATTTCCTTTTTGATTTATCACTGCTTTGACGCTCTGAATACATTCAGCCAACGTTAGCGTGTCACTTCAATCCCCTTTTCAGATAATGACTTTGGCTGAACGTATTAGCTTTCTAATGATTTCCCCAATTTTCTTTGAAATCATCTTTCTCATCCAGGACGCGTTCAGTTAACGTTAGCGCTTTCATTCGACTGGTTTAGGGGGTTAAACTTATTTCAAAATTTAAACGCACGTTCAGCTAGCTTTCCTATGCAATCCGCTAATGTTTCCTTTTTCATTTATCACTGCTATGACGCTCCCAGCACGTTCAACCAACGTTAGCGTGTCGCTCTCTTTGATTTTGTCTTCCCCACCTTGGGCGCGTTCAACTAACGTTAGCGCTTTTATTCGACTGATTTACGGGGTTGAAATTATTTTCCAATCTCAAAACACGTTCAGCTAGCTTTCCGATACAATCCGCTAATGTTTCCTTTTTGATTTATCACTGCTCGGACGCTCGGAATACGTTCAGCCAACGTTAGCGTGTCACTTCAATCCCATTTTGAGACAGCGTATTGGCTTTAGCAGAACTAATTCCGCTTTTTAATGATTTTTCCCCATTTCCTTCGACTCTCTCTTCGGCCGGGGCTCGTTCAGCCAACTTTAGCGCTTCTATTCGATTCGTTTTGGGGGAAGGGGGTTCGAACTCATCATCAAATCTTACGATTTTGTTCTTTTCGAACGACAGAAAGCTGAAGCTCAACTAGCCTACGAACTTCAAGCCGCTAAAATACGCCAGAAGATACGTAACGAGGAGATCCAGATCGAGGTCGTGGAGAGGAAGAAGCAGATCGAGGTCGAAACTCAGGAGGTGATGCGCAAAGAACGCGAGCTGGCCGCCACCGTGCGACTGCCGGCCGAAGCCGAAGCTTATAGGTTAGAGTTGCTGGCCGAAGCCAAACGGTAAGTCAGAATAAAAGACAAATTGATACTTTTAATATTTCGGTTTTGGCACTCCCGTTTTGACAATAATTTTTCTTGTTTGGAGATATTTTGATGAAATAGGAATATTTAGCGCTTCAATATTGGCACGCTTGGGTATTTACGTAAGGCGAATGTGCAATATCTTGATGTTGATGGGCATGTCCTTTGCATTTTCTTGCTAAGGTAATGTGAGAAGTAAAAAGTTCTTTTAATGTTTTGATCTTGGCACACCTGCTTTGTCTATGTTTTTCATTGTTTTGACATATTTTAATGCATTGCGAAAATTTAATGTTTCAATATTGGCACACCTGACAGTTTACATAAGGGAGATATGCAACATGTTGATGTTGGTAGTCATGTTCTAGCCGACGTAATTTGGGAAGTAAAAGATTAAGTTCCGTTCATAGGGGATTTTCAATATTTTGGTTTTGGTACACCTGCTTTTTTATATTCTTCTTGTTTTGACCCATTTTTATGAAGTAGCGGGTAGTGAGCGCTTTGCCGTTGGCTGTTTTGCAATTGGTACACGTGTTTTTTGATTTGGTTCCTTTTAAGGAATATGTAATATTTCGGTGTTGGCAGGCGTGCTTTCGTTTCAAATTTTTCGCTTACCTAATTTCGGAAATAAAAAGTTTAAATTGTGTTGAACGGGAGACTTTTAATCTTTTCAGTTTTGGCACGCCCGCTTTACCTACTTTCTCCCCTATTTTGAGATGTATTTCCGTTAAATATGAACATTTAACGTTTTGATTTTGGCACACCTGATTTTTGTGATTTTTCATTAGTAGGCGTATTTAGTGGTTCGGTGTCGGTCACTACGCTTACGCAATTGCGAAAATCAAAAACGAACCTTTATCGAATTTTTGGGGGTTTTTATATTTTTCCCCAAAAACATATTTTAAGTTTAAAACAAATAAAAAATATGACGTCGCACCTGATCGGTGCTCTTTTTTCTTGTTTTTCTAAACAGGACGCAAACAGTCGAAGCCGCAAAAGCCGATGCCGAAACGACGAAGATGGTTGGCGTTGCGGAGGCCACAGCTATATCGGCTGTCGGTAAAGCAGAGGCCGAACGGATGAGATTAAAGGCGGCGGTTTACAAGCAATACGGAGATGCCGCTATTATGTCTATGGTTTTGGAAGCACTGCCAAAGGTATTTACATTTTTTCCGAAATTTTAAAATTTTGATATGTAATTTGTAATTTTTTTTAATTTTAAGTTTTTTATTTGTGTGTTTTTTATTGTATTTTTGGTGACTGTCACCGTTGATAATTTTTCAATTTTTTAATGTCTATATTCTATGAGAATAAAAAAAAAAAAAACCTAGACCTTAATTTTTTAATTTTTTTTTCCTTGCATCTTTTGAACATCGCCTTATATTTTTCAAATTTTCAGATTGCCGCCGAAGTTTCCGCTCCCCTCGCCAAAACGGACGAGATCGTTCTCATAGGCGGATCGGACGCTACAACGGCCGAAATTTCGCGTCTGGTTGGTCAAATACCGCCCGCCGTGAACGCCCTGACGGGGATCGATCTCTCGAAGGTGCTAGGGAAGATACCAGGGGCCCAACAGACCACCGCCGTTAAATAAAGTCGATACGCAAACAAAAGGAAAACAAACACAAAAATTGCTTAAAAAACATACCTACTACCTAAACTTGAACATGAAAAAAAAAAATTAAATATACTGCGAAAATTTCGGCTTCATTCTTAAAATAAAAATTATATTTAAAAAATAATAAAAATAAAAATATATGGATATTTACACGATATATAAATATATAGACAAATAATTTTTTTAAACGGAAATATATTAAATATTCGCAGATTAATGAAATTAAAAAAATTAGAGGGAGTTTTTGAATTTTAAACGTTAGCGTTATTGTATCCCCGAAAATGTGTTCATGTACTTGTTTTTAATCTTTTTTGAAATTGTTATATATTTCTTATTAATTTTATCTACTGTGATTGTGGTAAATCTGGTAAAATTTGATTAAGTACCCTGCGGATGGGATGAGCCATTCATGCATCCTCTTTTGAATTTTTTTCCAACTACATTCGTTATTAAATTTTCTAAATTTTGATTATCATTTTTTTAAATTCATTAAAATTAATTTCCAGCAATTTAGCTGACAAATCGTAAGTGCGATAATTTTCTCCTTATCATAAAATTAATCGTCCCTAGGGATAGTTTAATTTTTTTTTCAATTTTTCTCTTTTTCATAATTGAACTGACTTTTAATTTTTGTTCTTTTTCATTTGCAACTTTTTCTCTTATTTTTCAAATTATTTAATCTTACGAAAATCTTGTACCTAAAATTTTATTTAATTTTAACTGCTTCTGTACCTCGTTCTTCTTGATTCTTAAAATTTTCATTTTTTAAATTTTTCCTTTAATTCTAGGTCGAAACAGGTCATAACAAAGCCGATATATGGAGGAGGTTGGAAACGATCGGCCAGAGTACCTGCTGAAAATGCGTTATTTTTCGACTTTTACGATTTTTATCACTTCAATCATGAAAATTCGATTTTTCTTTACGCCTAATTTTCTTAAAATCCTCAAAGCTCTTTTGGTAAGACGAACAAAAATTGTCGTTGTAGTATTTTTGATTTTTTTTTTTAATTAAGGGGGCAGATACCCCCATAATTTTGTTTAATTATTGAATTTCAAATTTCTTATTTTCATCTTCCGGTTACACTCCCCTAGGAGATATTTTTCAAATTTTTTATTTGGCATTCCATATACTTTGCATTTTAGCAGATTATAATTTAATATCATTATTTTTTTAATTTTAAATTTCTTGTTTTCATCTTCCAACCATACTTTTTGTAGGAGGGATTTTTTAAAATTTTATTTTGCCTTCTACGTACTCGAAATGGAATTTAAAAATAAGTAAACGTCCCCAAAATTAAAATTTTACCAGATTATAATTACGCCCCACGTCTTTTCTGATTTAAAATTTTTTTTTCCAATACGCGTATTTATGTATAGCAAAGTAATATTTCGATCTCTCAGATTCCAATCAAAAAATAAGACTTGCCATTTTTTTGTAATTCGTTTAAGGTGAACGCTAGTGCCATAATGATGCATTCTTGTAGACTTGAGACAAATTTTGAAAAAGAGAAAAATGGAAATTTAAGCTGCGCTCGATTTTGAAATATGTATATCGTTAAGATTTTTGTCCCCTCCCCATTTTTAGTTTTTTATAATTTTTTATTTTTTATTTTTTCTTCTTACTTTAACAGAAGCGGGGTACGTAATTCAAAATCGAAAAATCTATTAAACCACTACTACCAACTTTAGAAAAATTAAAAATTAACCAAATTTATTTTTGAAATAAAAAATTTATTCAAAAATATATTATATGTATATTAAGAAAAGAATAAGATATATTTGACATATATACATAAAGAACTTAGCGAAAATTCAAATTAGCATTTTTACCATTTTATTCATATTATTATCGGCAGGGAGAATCCAATCCCCCTCTCCCCCTTCCCATTTTTAAGGCGAACTTTCGGCGGGAAAAGGAGAACATTTTAGAATTAGGACTTGTCGACAAATAAAACTAGCGAGCAGAGTAAATTAGAAAAACGAGATTTATGTATTTTTATACTCCCTCACAGAGACCCCCTCGAGAACGAAAAGTTACACTTCGCCCTGAAAAAATTTTTTAAAGAAAACGGGAATAATTCGAATAATCCCGCCATAAAGCTCGTTAGGTGCTAGGCAATTGGATATTGCAAACGACCAATCAGCAAGCGAGATTTTGGGCGGGAATTATTTGAACGTTCCCCTTCTTATTTTTCAAGTCAAAGTGTAATAAGCGTAAGAAGTAAGTGACGTAGCGTCGTTTAGAGGTTTACTCAAAAAAAAAAAAAAAAAGAAAATTCACAGGGACACCTCGTTGGTATTTTTTTAAATATATGTGTATCTTTTAGTTTAGTTTTTTTCTTCAATTGTTTCAAGTGCACCTAATATACTCCATAACATAACCTACTAATAATAAAATATTATGATTTATACGATACGTATGTACCTATATTCTAGTGTATATGTAAGGCATTTATTTTTACTTTTTTTTTTAATTTGTAAGATTGTGAATTATTTCAACACGAAATAATCGATCGCCATGTTTTGTAATCAGGTACTCCATTACTTACTACCTCTTGTTTTAGTCGTAATTACCGATCGCGCCAGTATTACTGCGTTTAAATCCGATATTGACATTGACGTTGACAGCTGTCATTTCTTAAATTACTTTTTAAAAAAACAAATTAGCGTGAGTTATCATAACTGTGAACAGATTGGCGCCGCTCTAATTGAAACGACTGAATAAATAAGCGAAGCAAGAAAAATAAATCATTTTTGACAGATTTGATATAGAAAAACTTTTGACGCGGACTTCGTACACGTAATGTATGCACGTACAAGGGTTATACGTTAAGTTACAGTTCAGTATACGAGCGCCATTTAAACGAAACGGGACGCCCCGCCTCTATCTCTCTATCCCTCTCGCCCTCGCTGTTTATTGCGTATCGATTAGAAAAAGATGGAAACAGAGAAAGAGCTATTTTTAAATTCGATTTAATGGCGGAAAAAATTAGATATGTATCGGACAATATTCCATCTTTATCTCTCACTCTTGATTGTCCGTAAGTTAGAGAGAGGGGAAAGAAAGAGATCGCACTATCAATTTTTACTAAAAGAAAAAAATTCATCTGTTAAAAGGTGTAAAATCTCATATTTTACGCTTACCTTTCAATCACCTGACAATATTCTATCCTTGTCTCTCACACTTGATTTTCCGTTAGTTAGCGACAAAAGGAAAGAGATCGCGTCACCAACTTTTATTTAAAAATTTCGTCTGTCAAAAGATGTTCACATTTTTTGTGAGAAGGCAAAAATCTTATTCTATGCTTCGTTCGATGATCCGACAATATTCCATCCTTAGTTTCCGTAAATTAGAAAGAGAAAGAAGGACATCGCACCACCAACTTCTATTTTATATCATCTGTCAAAAGATGTCACAATTTTGTATGAAAGCAAAATTTTTATTTCTTTCCGACAATATTCCATCCTTATCTCTCACGTTTGACTTTACGTCAGTTAGAGAGAAAAAGAAAGAGATGACACTACCGATTTTTGTTAAGAAAACTGTCATCTGTCAAATATTGTTGGCATCTTTTGTGACAAGGAAGAATTCTATGCTTATCTTAAAACGATCCGACTGTATTCCATCCTTATCTCTTACGATTGATTGTCCGTTAGTTTGGGAGAGAAGGAAAGAGATCGTGCTACCAACTTTTATTGAAAAAAATGTCATCTGTCAAAAGGTGTTACCGTTTTGTGACAAAATTTAATGCTTATCTTTCGTCATTGCTTTCCTGTTGATAACAATACCGTCCCAACCTAGATCGGGGAGGAGTTAGTATGTAGGCGCTTTAATGCGATTCGTCGAGAGCTTGCAACGTACTTTGCTGACGTAATTGGTGGGCGTTAATCTCCCTAATCTTCCCGAGATCTATTGGTGACACTTCAACGCAAGCAAAATGCCATCTATCAAGACACTTCAGAATAATATCGTTAGAAAAGTTTAACTGCATCTCCAACCCCCTCTCCGCTCGCCTTTATCCCGTACCAATTTGTCCATTAATTTTTCATGGATTACAGACACAAAACTACAGTACAAAATTACATCTTTATCTCACCCCGACACTTTTCCATTACTCCCACATGGTTTACAGGCAACGCAAGAGAAGGATGGTGCTATTCACTTTTATTATAAATAATAATAGCTCAAAAATTGGCATAAATGGGGACGCGATTAAATTGTATCTCTCTCTTTCACCACATATTTGTTCGTATACTAAAGAGAAAGAGACGGTGCTATCATCGTTTATTAGTTACCGTAATTATTTCGTGATATATTAACGCGAGGAGGATGTACCCCATTTGCCGTAAATTATCGCAGTTGCAACGTTGTACCAAACATTTCATCCTTGTCTCTCGTTATCAACTTCTTATGGATTAGAGAAGGAAAGAAATCAAGTTTTTGTTTTTATTAATATCAGTTCTTTTAGGTAATCTAACGCGATCTTAGACGTATCAAACGTCAAACATTTCATCATTGTTTGTCCTTATTCACAAACGTGGTAATTAGAGAGAGCACGCGCTATCAACTTTCATTAAGTAGTAATATCTCTTCATCTTCTACCATGTATTTCTTCGCCTTAGAAGGAAAGAGATGGGACTAATGAATTTGAACGTGTCAAACGCCAAACATTTCGTCTTTTATTCTCCTCATTCGCCAACTTGTTAATTAGAGAGAGAACGCGCTATCAATTTATATTAAGTTGTTTCTTAAAAGGGAAAGAGACGGAGCTATCATCTTTTATTAGTTACGGTAATAATTTCGTGACAACTTAACGCGAGGAGCACGTAGGTCATCTGTCGAAAAAAATTGCCGTTGCAACGCTGTACCAAGAATTTCTTCCTTGTCTCTCGTTATCAACTTGTTATGGATTAGAGAAGGAACGAAATCAAGTTATTGTTTTTATTAATATCAGTTTTTTGGTAATCTAACGCGATCTTAGACGTATCAAACGTCAAACATTTCATCATTGTTTGTCCCCATTCACGAACGTGTTAATTAGAGAGAGTACGCGCTATCAACTTTCATTAAGTAGTAATATCTTCATCTTCCACCATGTATTTCTTTGCCTTAGAGGGAAAGAGACGGGACTAATGAACTTGAACGTGTTAAACGCCAAACATTTCATCTTTTATTCTTCTCATTCGCCAACGTATTAATTAGAGAGAGAACGCGCTATCAATTTTTATTAAGTAGTAATATCTTCATTTTCTACCACGTTTTTCTTTGTTTCTCAAAAGGGAAAGAGACGGGGCTATCGTCTTTTATTAGTAACGATAATAACTTTGAGACAACTTAACCCGCGTAGTATATACGCCATCTGTCAAAAAGTTTCACCGTTGGAACGTTGTACGAAAATTTCATCCTTGTCTTTTGCTAAGAATTTCTTATCGCAGTTTTTGTTTCTATTAATATCAGTCATTTAGGTAATCTAACACGATCTGAAATGTATCAAACGCTAAACATTTCATCCTTCTTTCGCCTTATTTACATACCTGCTAATTAGAGAGAGAGAGAGCACGCTATCAACTTTTATTAAGTAGTAATGTCTTTATCTTTCACCATGCATTTCTTTGCCTTAGAGGGAAAGAGACGGGACTAATTAACTTAAACGTGTCAAACGCCATCCATTTCATCTTTTATTCTCCTTGTTGCGCCTTATTTACGAACGTGTTAATTAGAGAGAGCGCGCGCTATCAAGTTTTATTAGATTTCGAAAATGACAGCTGTCAACCGTATCCCGAGACTCAGCGATTATTTAAAATAAATGAAATATCATTTATTCCCGTAATTAAACGTCCAATTAATCAATTAATTAATTAAAAGTGGACGCTTCCTCCGATATCTAGCGATGTTTTTATCCTCAGGCTTTGTGTGTGAATCGCCGCTTTTACCTCCTCCGCGCAAGCTTCTTTCGTACGTTAAAATAAATTGTTCAAGATCCTCAACTTATCACCCGCTCCTCGTGTATACAATTGTAAGTAATTCCTCAAAAGAAAGCTTCCATTTTTAACTAATAATACACATACACAAACACGCGCGCGTTAGACACATTTAAATACGTATTTAGGAGCGGTACGGTATACGTACGTATACGGAAAGGTGGAGAGAAAATATTTTTTTAGTTATTAATTAAATCAAGCTGCCTGTACGATTTTCTTCGATTTCTGCGATTAATTGCTGTCTTTCACCCCTTCTTGCGCGGCCAAAAAGCAAACACAACATTTATAAGAAAAATGGTTTTGCCCGATACGTCGGCCACCACCTCACTTGTTTGTATCTATGTTTTTAGGCAGGGAGGATAAGATTCTGATTGGTTCAGATCGGACGATGATAATTGTAAAAATACTCCCTGATTTGTGAACGATGCTCCTCCAATCGTATGTGCGTGTAACAATTTTTTTTGTTTCATTGCAATTGTTACGGTTGTTATAGTTACGATTTGTGTACCTTTCGGATTATATTTTTATCTTTTATTGTATTTTTATTGTAATTTCTTATGTTGTTGCATCACGATAAAATGGGTGTGAAATATTCTTCTTTATATACAGATTTAAGAAAATGGAAAAAAATAAATAAAAATAATTACAACTAATCGTGTGACAATTGTATGATGGTATTTTATTAAATGGCATGGATATTAAAAGGAAAAACCCCGATTTTTATTCTCAAACCCGTTAAAACCCAGGAAACGAGCATTTCGTAGCTCCTTCAAACGCTCATCCTGTCTAAAAATTCCGTCAAATCAATCATTTTTGACAATCTCGCGAAAGAAAAAGAAAAACGCGAAAATGCACTTCGGTACGTTTCTTTTCCTCCTTTGTCTCGCCGTGTTTCGAATTTATCCACGACAAATCGACGTGTACGACGAAGATTCGCCTTTGAACGAAACCGCCACCGACAATAATACGACGTTTCGCTGTTACGCCTGCGAAGGACTGCAAAATTCGCCGTGCTGCAACCTGGACATTTACTCGCTCGACATCGAGACGATCGATTGCCCGAAAAACCACCGGTATTGCATGAAAGTCGTACGGATTTTGGACGAGAGCGGTATCCTGAGCTGTCGCCGGTTCTGTCACGACCGAAGCATATGTCCCAGACTCAAAAAGAGAGACGACGTGCTATTCTGCGAGGAATGCAATACGACCGGTTGTAATATCGGGTGTGCCATCCTCGTTTCCAATCGGGTCATCGTTTTCTTAATTATATTGTTATTTATTATAGAGAAATAAATTCAATGTTTGTCTGAAACGGGGACTTTTGCGTCTATTAAGTTGGAATGCCTATCATTGCTTTAGTCAGACTGTTCGTCAAACGTTAGTGGAAACGTCAAAATCGAGCCAGGACGAAGCAACAAAGATTTAGTAGTGATTTGTGTAGAACAGGGACTTTTTCGTTTGATTTGTGTGGAATAGGGACTTTTCTGTTCGTTAAGTTGCCATAACTATCGTTACATTGGCGAGACTGTTCGTCAAACGTCAGTGGAAACGTTAAAATCGAGCCAGGACGAAGCAACAAAGATTTAGTAGTGATTTGTGTAGAACAGGGGCCTTGTCGTTTGATTTGTGTGGAATAGGGACTTTTCTGTTCGTTAAGTTGCCATAACTATCGTTGCATTGGCCAGACTGTTCGTCAAATGTCAGTGGAAACGTCAAAATTGAGCCAGGACGAAGCAACAAAGATTTAGTAGTGATTTGTGTAGAACAGGGGCCTTTTCGTTTGATTTGTGTGGAATAGGGACTTTTCTGTTCGTTAAGTTGCCATAACTATCGTTGCATTGGCCAGACTGTTCGTCAAATGTCAGTGGAAACGTCAAAATTGAGCCAGGACGAAGCAACAAAGATTTAGTAGTGATTTGTGTAGAACAGGGACTTTTTAGTTTGATTTGTGTGGAATAGGGACTTTTCTGTTCGTTAAGTTGCCATAACTATCGTTGCATTGGCGAGACTGTTCGTCAAACGTCAGTGGAAACGTCAGTGGAAACGTCAAAATTGAGCCAGGACGAAGCAACAAAGATTTAGTAGTGATTTGTGTAGAACAGGGACTTTTTCGTTTGATTTGTGTGGAATAGGGACTTTTCTGTTCGTTAAGTTGCCATAACTATCGTTGCATTGGCGAGACTGTTCGTCAAACGTCAGTGGAAACGTCAGTGGAAACGTCAAAATTGAGCCAGGACGAAGCAACAAAGATTTAGTAGTGATTTGTGTAGAACAGGGACTTTTTCGTTTGATTTGTGTGGAATAGAGACTTTTCTGTTCGTTAAGTTGCCATAACTATCGTTACATTGGCGAGACTGTTCGTCAAACGTCAGTGGAAACGTCAAAATCGAGCCAAGGCAAAGCAACAAATATTTAGTAGTGATTTGTGTAGAACAGGGACTTTTTCGTTGTATTGCCAAGACTGAGTGGAAACGTTAAAATCGCAAGACGAAGCAACACAGATTTGGAAGGTTGCAAATCGCAATTTATAATCGATTTCAAACATTGTAGTAGTGATTTCTGTGGAATAGGGACTTTACTATTTGTTAAGTTGCCATAACTGTCGTTGCATTGGTAAGACTGTTCGTCAAACGTCAGTGGAAACGTCAAAATCGAGCCAAGGCGAAGCAACAAAGATTTATTAGTGATTTGTGTAGAACAGGGACTTTTTCGTTGTATTGCCAAGACTGAGTGGAAACGTTAAAATCGCAAGACGAAGCAACACAGATTTGGAAGGTTGCAAATCGCAATTTATAATCGATTTCAAACGTTGTAGTAGTGATTTCTGTGGAATAGGGACTTTTCTATTTGTTAAGTTGCCATAACTGTCGTTGCATTGGTAAGACTGTTCGTCAAACGTCAGTGGAAACGTCAAAATCAAGCCAAGGCGAAGCAACAAAGATTTATTAGTGATTTGTGTAGAACAGGGACTTTTTCGTTGTATTGCCAAGACTGAGTGGAAACGTTAAAATCGCAAGACGAAGCAACACAGATTTCGAAGCTTTCAAATCACAATTTATGATAGATTTCAAACGTTGTAGTAGTGATTTGTGTTCGTTAATTTGCCATAACTATCGTTACATTGGCAAGACTGTTCGTCAAACGTCAGTGGAAACGTTAAAATTCTGATCAAGACAGAACAGCAAACATTTCGAAGGTTACGAATTGCAACAATTTATAATCGATTTAAAAGTTTTACAGGTGACTTCTGTGAAACAGGGATTTTTGTGTTAGTTAAGTTGGCCGGCATGTGGTAACGGTGGTTTTTATCGCTTGTCAAATATCGGTTATGTAGAATCCTTTTCGGATATTATTAGCGATTTTTGTGCTTGTTGAGTTGGTAGGCGCACGCTTACGTTGGCCGCACTGCGTATCAAATGCTAAGTGAAACGTCAAAATACGATAGTCTAAATGTTAGATTCTCGGTTTTCATGGAAATGGGATTAAAACGAAACAGCAAAGATTCTGAAGGTTTCGAACCAGAATCCGCAATCGATTTCAAAGTTATAGTAGTTATTTGCGTGGAACAGGGAGTTCTATGTTTGTTAAGTTACCATACCTTTCGCTCTCGTCAAACATCAGTGGAAACGTCAAAATCACGTCAAGACGAAGCAGCGAGGATTACGAACGTTTTGAATCAGTTTATAATCGATTTCAAACTTTTAATAGTGACTTCTGTGGAGCAGTGACTTTTATATTTGTTAAGTTACTATACTTATCGTTACATTGGCCATACTGTTCGTCAACCTTCAGTAAAAACGTCAAAATCGGATCAAAACGGAGCAGCAAAGATTTCGAAGGGTTTTAACCGCCATTGATAATCGATTTAAGAGTTCTACACTAGCGGCTTGTGTGCTAAGACGAACTTTCGTATTTGTTAAGTTGGACGACGTGCGGTAAGGATGGTTTATATCGCTTGCCTCAAATGTCGGTAACGTACAATCATTTTTCATTCAACATTAGCGATATTTGTGTTTGTTAAGTTGCTAGACGCATTGTTACGTTGGCCACATTGCCTATCAAACGCTAAGCGGAACGTCAAAATGCCGTAGTCAAAAATTTTCGATTCTGGGGGTAGAATAAGAATAGGGTCAAGACTTTTCGAACCAAAAATTCGTACTTTTAGTAGTAACTTGTGTGGAACAGGGACTTTTATGTTGGTTAAGTTCCATAGTTACATTGGCAGGACTGTTCGCCAAACGTCAAAATCGGGTTGAGACGAAACGCTGAAGATTTCGAAGATTTCGGATCACAATTCGTAAGCGATTTAAAAGTTTTACTAGCGATTTGCGTGAACAGTGACTTTTGTGTTTATTAAGTTGGCCGGCGTGTGGTTATCATGGTTGCATCGCTCTTCCAATCTCGGTAACGTACGATCGAACATTTTTGGATTTTCATTAGAGATTTTCGTATTGAAGTTTGTATACGCAGGATTACGTTGGTAACATTATCAACCGGTCGAAATCTCTCGAATCTGGATTGTAATAGAAGGTAATGGAAGCGTGTGAATCCCCCACCTTGACATTTGACAAACAGTCCTGTCAATATAATAAAGATATCCCAACTCAACAAACAAAATGTTGAGGTTGGCCATCCTGTGAGAACTCTATGAAGTGAATGTAGTGCCAGAAGAGATTATAAAACGTAGTAATTGGACATACAGAGATGAATAAAAGTCTTTTGCCTTAACGTATACGATTATTTATTAGCGTGCATCGCCTAATATCAATACAAAAGTTACTACTAAAAAGTTAAAATCGGTTATACTGTGACTCGAAATCTTGGAAATCTTCGCCGTTTTGCGTTAACGTTTGACAAATAAGTCTGACAAATGTAGCAACCTCATAAACAAAGAAGTCCCTAGGATCCCAACAGCTTCATCCTTTTTGATGAAAATCCTATGGTTTTTAAACCTTTCAGTTTTCAAAGGTCATCAATTATCAAAGTTCTAATAACTCTGCAAAGAACATGAAGAGTTAGCGATAAATGTGGTTAGGTTATATATTGCACGTAATCTCGACGAGAACTGTCGTCTTTTACGAAGAACGAAATGCGAGCGATTGTAGTGCCCAATTCATTATTCGTCATCAATCTTGACTTCTCACTAGGGGATTTTTGTGTTCGTCAGGTTCGAATAGG
>CM076095.1:31002473-31196478 GCA_038088585.1 Chrysina gloriosa | reverse complement strand
CCACACGGAGAGCGAAGACAATTTCGCGCTAGGTGAGTCGCCAAATCGATCGTCTTCTTCAAACTCTTCCAATCGTTGAACGTTTTAGGTTTGGAAAACCGAAGGATGCATTGGCCGCGCGGAAAAATCCTCGGGGGATCCTCCCAATTGAATTTCCTCATGCACGTCAGGTGTGCCAAAGAGGATTACGACCGATGGGCTTCTTTGGGGAATCCCGGATGGTCCTACGAGGATTTACTGCCGATCATGAGGCGAATGGAAGCGTGCAAAATCGAGGGAGTTGACGAGGTCATCAGAGGAAGAGGAGGGCCCCTTTCGGTGGAAAGGCCTCATACGGGCAGGGCAGGGGAAATCTTCGTCGAAGCTGCCCAGAACGTCGGGCACAAATATCTGGATTATAACGGCCAAGAGCATATCGGTGTGAGTTATCCTCAAGGAACGTTGACTAAAGGACTCAGGTAAATCGAAGGAATTTTATCCAAAAAAAAAAAATTAAGAAAAAACGACTTAATTACGTGCGTTCATTGGGCAGCCACAACGTAGATGTGCAATGGCTTACTGAGCAAGCACGAATTGCGTTCTGATCAAAACTTGGAAAAAGGACGATTTGGAGCAACGCAGTCATTACTTGGGCACCAACAATTCGATCTTGACGACCACAAATTTGGGGAGACGTTACCTGTAGCCCTCCTCCCCCACATTCTAAATATTTTCCCCCAATGTTTCCAACCAATCTACTCACCTTCTTTTTCTTTTTTCCTTTTGTTTGAAGATGGTTAAAGATGTGAGAATTGAATGAAGGTACAAGCACGCTGACGTTTCTAAAGAAAAAATTGCTTCGCAATTCAACCCAATCCAACACCAAGCAACAGAAATTGAAGACAATTTACCTGTTAAACCTTTGGTTTCCGAACCTAATCTGATATTATTTTGCTTTTCATAACTAAAATATTTTGTGATCCCCCCCTCCCGCTCCTCCAGACAGTCTCAAATCCATCAACCAAAAATTAGAAAGCTCGAGACAACACCCACCAACAGAAATATCAAGTCTACGGTTGCCGACCAATACTGGTTCCGAGCCTAATTTGATCTCGTTTTGTTTTTACGATCAAAGTTTTTTTGTCAATCCGCCCCCTTCCAATAATCCCAAATCCACGAATCGAACATTAGAAAGCTACCGACTTGGAACAACGCCAAATATCTCTCCACGTTTCCCATGTCTGATGATGACCTTCCCAAAGATTGTCAACCAATCAAAATGGAGGACGCATTGATTCCTAACGATGACCTCGCCGAATTCCCAACAAGATTCTGACGCAACCGTCTTTTGTTCCTTCCTTAACCAATAAAAGCGTTCCCCAATGAAATCGTATCGTTTCAGGTGCAGTGGCGAGCGTTGCTATCTTAGGCCGGTCAAAAACAGAACCAACTTGACCATCCGGCTCAACTCCCAAGTCACCAAGCTCTTCATCAAGGACAAAGCAGCCTATGGCTTAGAATTCGAAAGGGACGGAAAAATCTACAAGGCCTTCTCGAGGAAGGAAATCATCCTAAGCGCGGGCGTTATCGGCTCCCCCAAATCCTACTTCTATCCGGAATCGGGCCCACCAACCAGCTCTCGACCTTCGGCATAGAAACCATCCAAGATCTGCCGGTGGGGGCCAAACTTTACGACCACCAATCGCTCTTCGGATTGGGATACACCGTGAACGAATCCTTAAGCTACGATTTCGACGAGATGCTTACCGACGAAGCTTTCGTGCGGCTTTTCAACGACGGCGATGGAGTCTTGACGAGTTTGGTGAAAACCGAAGCGCTTCTTTTCGCCCGAACCCCGATCGCCCCCGACGACGATCCTAGGGCCGACGTCGAGGTCATCTTCATTGCCACCCACGCTTGCGAAAATTTCGACGCGGGATTGGCGCAACTGTTCGAGATATCTCCGAAGATGTACGAAAGTTTCTGCGCACCTTACGAGGGCGTTCCGAAAATAATGACCATCGTAGCGTTGCAGCATCCCGAATCCCACGGCCGTCTAGAGTTGGGATCCGCTTCGTATAAGGAGCATCCCAGGATTTTTCCGGGATTTTTCACGGATTCCCGCGCGAACGATATGAGGACGATGATAGCCGGGATTCGGGAGGCGATCAAGGTCATGACCTCACCTCCGTTCGATAAATTCGGGATAAAATTGATGGATAATCCCATTTTGGGATGCGAGCGGTTCGATTTCGATACGGACGAGTATTGGGAATGCTTCGTGAGGCATCTATCCGGTTCGATGTTTCATCCCACTACGACCTGCAAGATGGGTCCGGCTGATGATCCCGAATCCGTGGTCGATAATCGGTTGAGGGTATACGATGTTAAAAATTTAAGGGTGGCTGACGCGGCGGTGTTTCCGATTCCCCTAACCGGACACACTAACGTCCCGGCGTTTTTGATCGGGGAAAAGCTCACCGATATCCTTAAGGAGGAATATTTGCGATAATTTAACTTTGGTCGCTGGCCCCATTAGGTCGGCTAATAAAAATAGTTTGTCCTTAAATGGAAATCGAATATTTCCGGTCGTAATCGCGATGTTTTTAAGTCTTTTCTAAGTGTTGCACGTTTGTAGTTTTGACGTCAGTGCGAATTGTGAGTTCGCAAAAAGTGCTTCCAGGTGCGACGTGCGGTTCGATAGGCTATCGGGAATTGTTTTAGTTTTGTTATCTAATGATGTAAGTAAAAAATGGCAATAAACTAACATAGATATCTAAGTATGATTTGGATCGCCTAGTAGGCGGTTTATCGTAGTTTAGCAACGAAAAAAATGATGATAAACAAACAAAAATTAATTACAAGAAAAAATATCGTTAAACCAAACAAAAACGCGTACAAGTACCAAGTTCTTTTCCCTTATTTTAAATTTAATCAATCCCGTCGATAAATTCACAAATCCTCTTTGAGGTCGATGAAAAGAAAATTCTTAAACAAGTGAACGACGGAGAAAATATTAAAAAAGAAAGCAAAAAAGGAAAACAATAAGGGCAAAAAAAGGAAAAGACAAGGGCAAAAAGGGAAAAATAAGGGCAAAAAATGAAAAACCAGGGCAAAAAAGGAAAAAATTACGGGCAAAAAGGAAAAATAAGGGCATTGAAGGAAAAAATATGTGAAGAAAGCGAAAAAGGAAAAGAAAGATGAAAAAGGAAAAAATACAAAAAGGACGAAATCGATGCCAAAAGAAACAAATCGTTTTTTGTGTAAACAAGTGAAGAGAAAAAGATTCAAAAGAAAAAATGACTTAACAAAACGAAAATTGAAAGAAACGATAGAAATAAAGAAGAAACCGAAGAAACAAAAAGCTGATATCGACGTTTTTTTTTTTTACAATATTTTCACCTTCTCTTATCATCGCTCTATAGGACCAATTGCACCGAATTCAGACAAAAAAAAAACAAATTTATGGAAAGACCCACGTTTAATTTTGTTTTTCCAATGAGTTTTGAAAATCCCGCTTTCAGATCCATGAAAAATTATTTTCCTGTAAACAAGTGAAGGAAGAAAAAAATGTAAAAAAGAAAAATATGAAAAATAAGTAAAATATTGAAAAAACAAATAAGAGGCGAAACCGGTACAAAAAAAAATCATTTTTGTGTAAACAAGTGAAGGAAAAAATTCATTTTAATAAAAGAAAGCAAATTAAAAGAAACAATAGAAATAAGGACGAAACCGATACTAACAAAATCAAGGTTTGATTACTTTCTTTTAATTTACACTAATTTATTTTCATTTTTTTATCACCACTCTATCAGGACAAATGCTTGTTTGGACACTAACGCAACCACTCTCCCTTCACTTTAAATAATTCTAGCAATGAAAAACCCTAAAAATCAAAAATAGAAAAAAAAAACAATTTATGAAAAGATTCACGTTTAACTTTTGTTTTTTAACTTTAAACAATCTCCTCGAGAAATCCACAAATCCGCTTTGTGATCGACTATTCTTTCTTTTTTGGGAACAAGTGAACGAAGAAAAAGAGGAAAAGCCGGGAGGGGTTAATGAGTAATAAACAAAGAAAAAAATAAAGCAAAATGGAAAAAGTACGGGAAAAGGGAAAAGGGAAAAAGAAAGAATAGAAAGAATAGAAAGACGAAAGATCAAAAAGGGACGAAAGCGGTAGAAAACGAAACAAATCATTTTTGTGTAAACAAGTAAAGGAAAAAATTTATTCAATAAAAAATTAAGGAAAAAATAGACATAGAAAATTTGTTTTCGTTTGTGTAAACAAGTGACGGGTGAATCAATTAAAATAAGAAAAAATTGAAAAATCAAGAAAAAAAAACGAAAAATCCAGAAAAAAAAAACAAATTTATGGAAAGATCCGCGTTTAATTTTTTGATAATCCCACTAATTCGCTTTCAGATCTATCAAAAATTGTTTTCCTCTGTGTAAGGAAGTGAAGGAAGAAAAATTCAAATAGGAAGAAAATTGTAAAATACAAAATATTGTAAAAAGCGAAAAATATTGAAAAAACACAAATTTTTGGAAAGATTCATGTTTAATTTTTGTTATTTTAATGAGTTTTTGGATAATCCCACTAATCCGCTCTCAGATCGATATAAAATTATTTTCTTTCGTTGTAACGAGTGAAGGAAGAAAAAATTAGAAGAAACGAATTTTTAAATGAAGAAAAGGAAACGTACAATTTTGGAAAAAAGAAGAGGCGACAGAAAAAGCAGCCATCCATCCCACGAAATTGAGATAATCCTGGCAACGAAAAGACAAAAAGGTTCAACAACAATTGTTTTCCTCAATACCCTATAAGATTAAATGCCGGTTTCGACCGGAAGCATTAAAATAATCCTGGCAGCGAAAAACGAATGTTAAACAAAAATAGAAAAATCAGGGAGAAAAATTTAATTAAATTAATAAAATAAGCAAATAAAAAAAGAAGAAGAAACAACTATGAAACGACGAAACCGATACAAAAAAAAATCATAATTCTTGTTACAATTGTTTTCGTCATCGCCCTCTCTCTATGGGGGTCGACTGTACGTTTCGACGGTTACGCGATCATCCTCCCCTCAATTTAAATAATCCTGTTTTCAGGAGTAAAAACATAGTTCGCGCGTAATTTTTCTTTTTTGATGTCGGAATTTATAAGTTGTTTTCAAACCGCCCCACATACCATCAGAAGAGGGTAGGGTAACCCGAGATCGTCAATTATCTCGATGCGAAGTCGCACCGTACGGCAGTCGAAGTGGCGCCTACTTCCCCGTCGAAATCGATAAATGAGGAGACGGCAGTTTTCACGTTTTCGTGCCAAACCCAGCTGGTTCCATCGCGTGAACCCGGATGACCCCCTTTCAGAAAGGGATGTTGGAATTTATTAAGTCGAACGACGATCCGAAAATTTAAATAATTTCTTTTTTAGTTTTATTTTTGGGGTTGGAAGATGTATTCTGATCGCAAAAAATATTTTTCTTTTGTGTGTGTAGGAACCTCAGATTCGGAACTAATTGGATACTTTATCTTCTATTGATTGCGAAGACGAGCTTCTGTAACCAGCAGCTTTCGTTTTTGCAGTTGTTTTTCGGCGATTTCGGAAAATACATCTCCGGCACGAGGAATTCGTTGTACGGGCCGAAAGTGCAAGATCCATCGGAAGATAAAGGTAAACGAAATCAATAAGCAATATTTCGGGGTATAAAAACGTCTAAAGAGGCAGAAGCTACACTTTAATCATATAAGGCCAAATCCAAAGACAATTCCAGCCGAATCCTTTACTCCTTTAATCCTGGTTTTCCTAAACGATAGCACATCCCTTAACCAAGCCCAAAACGACGAACAACCTGAAGTTCAAGTCCATCACCAATCACCAGCCACCAAGAAAGATAAGTCCAAGTCAAAGGCATGTCTGCCAGAACTGCTGTCCTCTGGTAGAAATAAAACCAACATTCAGTTGATAGAAACCTCCAAAGGAGCAGCCAACTTAATCTTCATCATCTAGGTCCAAATCTTCAATAAAAGGTGCAATTTCAGGTTAATCCCATAATCCCTTAGTCCAAGCTTTCCTAAATGATACCACATCCATTAACTAAGCGAAAAAGGCGAACATCCTGAAGTCCAACTCCTTCACCAATCACCACCACCAAGAGAGATAAGTCCACGTCAAAAGCATGTCTGCCAGAACTGCTATCCACTGGTAGAAATACAATCAACATTTAGTTGATAGAAACCTCCAAAGGAACAGCCACCTTCATCTTCACCATCTAAGTCCAAATCTTCAATAAAAGGTGCAATTTCAGGTTAATCCCATAATCCCTATAGTCCAAGCTTTCCTAAATGATACCACATCCATTAACCAACCGAAAAAAGGCGAACATCCTGAAGTCCAACTCCTTCACCAATCACCACTACCAAGAGAGATAAGTGCAAGTCAAAAGCATGTCTGCCAGAACTGCTATCCACTGGTAAAAATACAATCAACATTTAGTTGATAGAAACCTCCAAAGGAACAGCCACCTTCATCTTCACCATCTAAGTCCAAATCTTCAATAAAAGGTGCAATTTCAGGTTAATCCCATAATCCCTTAGTCCAAGCTTTCCTAAATGATACCACATCCATTAACCAACCGAAAAAAGGCGAACATCCTGAAGTCCAACTCCTTCACCAATCACCACCACCAAGATAGATAAGTCCAAGTCAAAAGCATGTCTACCAGAGCTGCTATCCACTGGTAGAAATACAATCAACATTTAGTTGATAGAAACCTCCAAAGGAACAGCCACCTTCATCTTCACCATCTAAGTCCAAATCTTCAATAAAAGGTGCAATTTCAGGTTAATCCCATAATCTCTTAGTCCAAGCTTTCCTAAATGATACCACATCCATTAAGTAAGCGAAAAAGGCGAACATCCTGAAGTCCAACTCCTTCACCAATCACCACCACCAAGAGAGATAAGTCCAAGTCCTCTGGTAGAAATAAAACCAACATTCAGTTGATAGAAACCTCCAAAGGAGCAGCCAACTTAAATCTTCATCATCTAAATCCAAATCTTCAACAAACCACGACTCCGACACCAGATACATTCCAACAGGAGAGCGCAAGCGTGCTGAAATCGAAGAATTGAACAAGATTACCAATGTATCAAAAGAAATAAAAATTCCCAAGGCCAATTACTCGAAGTCTTCACGACAAGATTCCTCCTATCTCTAACGCTTCTTGCTTCTAACTTCTACTCCTTCACGGCATTCAGGAGCGGTTAGCGGATCATCGAAAAGTATTCTGAGGTCCTCCAAGCGTGAATTATTCTTCCTAATCCATTGCGGTCCCAATCAAAAATCCGAAGGTCGGACGTCTTCAACTTTTCGATGATATGGTAACACCTTTCCGAAGCTCCAATCCTCCAGGATTTCAAGGCTTCTACTCCTCCCCTAATCGATGGTGATGGTAATGCCGCAATATTCCCTGGTCTCGATGCTTCCTTCGCAAAACTTAGCACATCACCTTCCTGGTGAAAAATTCAAAAAGTCCAATCTTTTCGAAAAATCCAAATCAGAGCCCTCTCAAAGATCTGAAGCAAATTTGACAGCAACTTCCCCACGGAATTTCGTCGTCCCGGTCCCACAAACCGAACTTTAAGAACCTAAATCCAACTTTTACTATTTCCCAGGATTTTGACAATAATTCCCAATAATTCCATTAACGATTCTTGCCCTTGTTCCAAAAATCACTGGAGACCAGTACATGGAGCAAATTTCTAGCGAAGGAAATGCGAAAATTGCGTAGATAGGAGAAAAAGAACCGATACGACGACAATCTCCTAGCAAAATCTTCTCGAAACTTGTCACCATATTAAGTTACAAGATCTGAAACATATTTGACAGCAACTTCCTCATGGAATTTCGTCGGCCTGGTCCCACAAACCGAACTTTAAGAACCTAAATCCAATTCTGACTGTTTCCCAGGATTTTGGCGATAATTTCCAATAATCCAGTCCAACTCCCAAAATTCTGACAAGAACCGTGAATCAAGCACTCAAATCCCAGGACGACGCAAAATCTGCACTTTAACCACCACATTTAACGCCCATATCATCCAATTTCTTTTTCCTTCTTTCAGAAGTCGAAGAATACGATTTCATCATTGTGGGAGCCGGCGCGGCCGGCTCCATCATCGCCAACAGACTCTCCGAAGTCCCTTACTGGCACATCCTGTTACTGGAAGCGGGAATCCCGGAAAATCCCATGAGCGAAATTCCACAATTCACCCAAATTTTGCAACTAACCTCGTACAATTGGCAGTACAAGAGCGTCCCGCAGGAAACCGGATGTTTAGGTATTTCCACTTTTTCCTCTTCGTCGATCCAATTACGTACTTACCTTTTTTTTGTTTTGGAAAGGGATGATCGACAACAAATGTAACTTGGCCTCCGGTAAAGGACTAGGAGGCGGAAGCACTTTAAGCTACAGCACCTACTCGCGCGGCACCAAAGAAGACTACGACATCTGGTCGCAGGAAGTCGAAAGCGAAGATTGGAGCTTCGAGAAGGTCCTGCCCTATCATAAGAAAGCCGAAGACGTTCACCTTCGCATTTTCGATTGGGACCATCACGGATTAGGAGGACCGATTCACGTGGAGGACCTCAGAAATCCTTCGAGGATCCGCCAACCGTTCCTGAACGCCGCGAAGGAGTTGAAGTACGAAATCGGGGATTACAACGGCGAAAACCAGATCGGATTCTCGAGGACGCAAGTCAGTACGAAACGGGGGAAAAAGCACAGCGTGTCCCGGGCTTATCTGGAAAGTGCTAGGGATAGGAGGAATCTCGTCGTGAAGACCGCGAGCAACGTGACGAAACTCTTGATAAGGGCGGAAACGAAGGAGGTTTGGGGCGTCGAATATGTTAGGGACGGAAGGGTGTTATCGGCCCAAACTCGCAAGGAAATCATTGTATCGGCCGGGACTTTCGGTTCCCCCAACTCCTCATGGTATCTGGAATAGGACCTAAGTCCCACTTGGAGGAACTGGACATAAAGTGCCTGCAGGATCTACCAGTTGGTGGAAACCTTCGCGACCACATCGCCTTCCTCGGACTAAACTTCGTTTACAACCAGAAGCTCCCGCAGGAGAACCACCTATTGAACTTCTACGATTGGCTGGTTAGAGGGCAAGGTCCTCTTACGACGACCGGCATCGACGCTTTGGGATTACTAAACAGCGGATTATCCGAAGATCCCAACCACGCCGATATCCAACTTGGGCTAATCCCGATCAGCTTCGCTCAAGGATACGACCTGCTCGAACCCTTGACCAACTTCAAGCGCGAAATTTACGATTCGATTTGGAAAGACCTCGAGGGACAGGATGGATTTACCTTGACCGTCGTCTTACTGCGAGCGAAATCGACCGGAACGATCCGGCTTCGATCCAAGGACATCAACGACCATCCATTGGTCGATCCGAAGTACCTCTCCGACCCGATCGACGTCGAAATCATGTTGGAAGGGATCAAGAAGGCGATGGAATTGGTGAAGACGGAATCGTTTAAGAGGATCGACGCCGAACTTAACACCAGGAAGGTGTACGGGTGCGAAAGCCACGAGTTCGGGACCGATGAGTATTGGAGATGCGCCATACCTAAGGTACAAGTCAGCGTCTTCGATTATTTCGGGACGAATAAGATGGGAAGTTCGGACGATGCCGAAGGGGTAGTCGATGAGCGTCTGAAGGTGAAGGGGGTTGAAAATCTGAGGATCATCGACGCTAGCGTCATCCCGAATCCCAACACGGGACATATGCTGGGACCTGTGGCGATGCTCGCCGAGAAGGGAGCGGATATTATCCAAAAGGATTGGAATGAGACCTTGAATGTTAGATGAAGCGAAGGCCAAATGAAGAAACTTGCTTGTGTAGCATATCTGAAGATGGAGTTTTTGGGGATGACGAATCACCGCCCAGACTTTCACCAAATTATGACTAAGACGAACTAACTCGGAATTTTTTGTAAGAAGTCTGATCAATATAACTTCAACGTTGCATTTGTTCTTATTTCCCTCGACTTCAATTGGTGATACTTTCCCAAAAAATTGGCCTTAGGAACTTTCGCGTTTTTCTATTGTCTTTCGTAAAAAATTTGCTGTCGCATCGTCGCTTAGGAAGTTTCGAATCCGGTCGGATTCATAACGGAAATATTAACTCCAAATGCTCCCTTGGGTTGGACTTATTTCTTTCAAATTTGAGCGGTGATACTTTGGACTGATTGGTCTAAGGAATTTTCATTTCTTTTGCCAAAAAATGTACTAGAACGTTTGGAGATGTAGCAGTTTCTTGTACAAGAGAAATATGAAGGGTAAATATTGCCTTGGCTTGGACTTACGTCTTTCCAATTTAATTGGTGATACTTTAGAATAATGGAATTTTAATTTCTTTTATCAAGAATTTGCTCCCGTATAAGGTTATTATGTTTTAGAAAGTTTGGAGATGTAGCAGTTTTTAGCAAGACAAGTATTGCCTTGGGTTGGACTTATTTCCTCCAAATATGTTTGGTGGACATTTGGAGTGATTGGAAGTGTCATTTTTTACCTAAAAATAGCTCCCGTGAGAGGTTATTAAGCTTTGAAAAGTTTTGGGGATGTATCAGTTCTTGTAAAAGAAAAATATTACCTTGGCTTGAATTAATCGCGTTTAAATTTGATTGGTGGTACTTTGGAGTGAATGACATTAACAATTTTCATTTCCTTTTCGAAATATTTGCTCGCGTATGAGATTACTACGTCTTGGAACGTTTGGGGATGTAGCAGTGTTTGTTAGAAAAATATGAAGGCTAAATATTGCCTTGGCTTGGACTTATGTCTTTCCAATTTGATTGGTAATACTTTGGAGTGATTGGCCCTAGATATTTTCATATCTTTGGCTACAAATTTGCTCCGGTTAAGGTTGTTAGGCTTTCCAAAATGTTTGGGGATGTAGCAGTTTTTGTACAAGAGAAATATGAAGGCTAAATATTGCCTTGGCTTGGACTTATTTCGTCCAAATTTGATTGGTGATACTTTGGAATGATTGGCACCAGGAATTTTCATTTCTTTTGTCAAAAGTTTGCTCCCTTCTAAGCTTACCAGGTTTTGAAAAGTCTAGGAATGTGCCTTGGAGTGATTGGCCTCTAGAATTCTGGTTTCTTTTGGCAAAAAATCTGCTCCCGTCTAAAATCATTCGGTTTTGGATAGAGAAATATGAAGATTAAACATTGCCTTGACTGGGATTTATGTCTTTCGAATTTTGCTTAGTGATACTTTGGAGTGATTGGCCCCAAGAATTCTCACTTCTTTTGTCCAAAATTTTCTCCCGACTAAAATTCTTAGTTTTCGGAAAATTTGAGGATGTAACAGTTTTCGTAAAAAGAAATATGAGGGCTAAGTATTGCCTTAAGCTGGAGTTATGTCTTTCATAGTTGATGGGAGATGCTTTAGAGTAATTGGTCTTCGAAAGTTTCATTCTTTTTACCCAAGAAATTGCTCCCATTTAAGGTTATTAAGTTTTAGGAAGTTCGAGGATGTAGTAGTTTTTGGTAAAGAGAAATATGGAAGCCTTGACTTGGATTAATTCGGATCAAATTTAATCGGTCACGCTTTGGAGTCATTGTCTTCGGAAATTTTCATTTCCTTTTCTCAACATTTGAGGTTCAGGTTTTGCAAAGTTCGGGCGTGTACCAGTTTTTGTAAAAGAAAAATATGATAAGGCCAAATGTTGCCTTGACTTGGACTAATTTCATTCAAATTTGATCGGCGGTGCTTTGAAGTGACTGACCTCGGCAGTTTGCATTTCCTTTGCCCAAAAGTTTGCTCGTGTATGAAATTATTACGTTTTGGAAAAGTTTTGGGATTGTAAAAGAATACATAGGCTAAATATTGCCTTGGATTGGACTTAGCTCTTTCCAATTTGATTGGTGATACTTTGAAGTGATTGGCCTCGGAAATTCTTGTTTTTCTACCCAAAATATTGCTCCTGCCTAAGGTTATTAGGGTTTGGGGATGTAGCATTTTTTGTAAGAGTTATAAAGGCTAAATATTGCCTTGGGTTGGACCTATGTTCTTCAAATTTGATTAATGGTGCTTTGTAGTGATTAAACTTCAACAATATTGATTTTCTGATGATAAGGCCAAACATTGCCTTGACTTGGACTAATTTCATTCAAATTTGATCGGCGGTGCTTTGGAGTGACTGACCTCGGCAGTTTACATTTCCTTTGCCCAAAAATTTGTTCGTGTATGAGGATATTACGTTTTCGAAAGTTTGGCGATGTAGCAGTTTTTGTAAAAAAAAAATTGGAAGACCACACATTGCTTTGGCTTGGACTTATGTGTCTTTCAAATTTGATTGGTGATACTTTAGAATGATTGGCCTCGGAAATTCTCACTTTCATTGTCAAAAATTTGTTCCCGCCTAAAATTATTGCATTTTGGAAAGTTTGAGGATGTAGCATTTTTGGTTAACCGAAAAATTTGAAGGCAAAATACTGCCTTTACTTGGACTAATTTCATTCAAATTTGATCGGCGGTACTTTGGAGTGACTGACCTCGGCAGTTTAGATTTCCTTTGCCCAAAAATTTGTTCGTGTATGAGGATATTACGTTTTCGAAAGTTTGGCGATGTAGCAGTTTTTGTAAAAAAAAATTGGAAGACCACACATTGCTTTGGCTTGGACTTACGTGTCTTTCAAATTTGATTGGTGATACTTTAGAATGATTGGCCACGGAAATTCTCACTTCCTTTGTCAAAAATTTGTTCCCGCCTAAAATTATTGGATTTTGGAAAGTTTGGGGATGTAGCATTTTTTGTGAACGGAAACATTTGAAGGCCAAATACTTCCTTGGCTTGGACTAATTTCGTTCGAATTTGATCGGTGGTGCTTCGGAGTCATGGGCCTCAGCAATTTGTATTTCCTTTGCCAAAAATTTGCTCGCGTATGTCTGGAATGTTTGGGAATGTAGCAGCTTTTATAAGAATATATATATAAAGACTAAATATTGCCTTGCATTGGACTTATTTCTTCCAAATATGATATTTGGAACGATTGGTACCAGAAAGTTTCATTTCTTTCGCCTAAAACGTGCTCCCCTGTACGGTTATTACGTTTTGGAAAGTTTGGGGATGTAGCAGCTTTCGTAAAAGCAACATTAAGCCTAAATATCGTCTTAGTTTTGGATTCATTTCCTTCAAATTCGATTGGTGATTCGCCAATCTTCGGGTAAAATTGAAATGACTTCCAAAATCTGATATGCCTTTAGGATATTCGAATCGCCTTCCGTCGACGGTGACAGAATGGTGTCAATGTTATACTCCGACACGAAACGAAGTCTATATCTAATATGATCAATGCGATGTTTAAACAAAAATTGTTTAATAAAAGCGAGAAGCTATCACAGCAAGCAAGGTTCCTATCCAGATCTGAACCGATCGGAACCAAAACGAAAAAAAAGAGAAAAGTTGCGCCGTCTTTTCAATGTCATCGCATAGATCGAGGAGGAGGAAGGTTACCAACTGCAAGAAATGTGTTACAGGAACATTACACGTAATGACAAATTCTCTAACTTTCCAAGATTGTCCGACGAAGCGTTAGGGTTGAAAGTAAGAATGTAAGAAAGTACTTTTTTTCTTTTCACCCTCGTAATTCGCCCAAACTTCGACGATGAATACGAAGCAAATTAATCCAAACTAAATCATTTTTCTCTCGTATCGGCTGCGAAATGCAAACGAAACAGAAATCCCGCAACGATGAATCACACACCACCTACAAGATTACGACTGCGTGTGTGTGTGTTTTGTTCGTTCCGGTTCCGTTCCGCTGTTTATACGCAACGGAATCGATTACCCGATTAGGGGCTAATTGAGCCAATTAAGATGAACTTACGTAACGTAAATATAAAAGTAATTTATTGGAAACGGCTAGGTGGAAGGACGAAGAATCGGGATTTCAGAGATGGAACTCTTTGTCTTAAAAACAAATTTCTTTGTTTCCTCGCGAGATAATAACGTTAATATACGCTTAATAGTTAATTTGATGAGCTGTTACGTAAAAAATTAAAGAGTCGAAACTGAAGAATCACGTCTTGCAAGGTCGTACGTAACATTTCCTAGACGGCCAGATGATGGATGATTAAAATCCAACCGAACTTAAGGGACACCCTGATAAATCACTTAAAGGATTGGCCATGACGAATGGATGTGCGTTGTGCTCGTTGGAATGGGTCTTAGGGTTGAATATCTGAAGACTTATCCGCCCTAACAAAGAGAAGCGAGATCATCACGTGATACAGATCGATCTCGACCGCAACTCGTCACGTGCTGATCGATAATTATGTCGTCGAGTGTTTTTGGGTAAACGGATATGATGCACCGATCAAGCCTTTCCGGGAAAATTAAATTTGAAAAATCCACACCGAATTAATAAGTGTAATAGGTTGTACATAGTAGTAAATTGTTGAAGTAAGGTCGTTTAGCGCAGTGGTAATGTCTCCGACCACCAACTATGCTGATTTCCACATTTATTCGCGTTGTTTGGATGGATATCTAAGGCAGAAATGCAGACGGGAAAATGCATTTGTATTATACAGGGTCACTAGAGGTCTTAGGGTTGAATATCTAAAGACTTATCCGCCCTAACAAAGAGAAGAGAGATCATCACGTGATACAGATCGATCTCGACCGCAACTCGTCACGTGCTGATCGATAATTATGTCGTCGAGTGTTTTTGGGTAAACGGATATGATGCACCGATCAAGCCTTTCCGGGAAAATTAAATTTGAAAAATCCACACCGATTAATAAGTGTAATAGGTTGTACATAGTAGTAAATTTTTGAAGTAAGGTCGTTTAACGCAGTGGTAATGTCTCCGACCACCAACTATGCTGATTTCCACATTTATTCGCGTTGTTTGGATGGATATCTAAGGCAGAAATGCAGACGGGAAAATGCATTTGTATTATACAGGGTCACTAGGGGTCTTAGGGTTGAATATCTAAAGACTTATCCGCCCTAATAAAGAGAAGTGAGATCATCACGTGATACCGATCGATCTCGACCGCAACTCGTCACGTGCTGATCGATAATTATGTCGTCGAGTGTTTTTGGATAAACGGATATGATGCACCGATCAAGCCTTTCCGGGAAAATTAAATTTGAAAAATCCACACCGATTAATAAGTGTAATAGGTTGTACATAGTAGTAAATTGTTGAAGTAAGGTCGTTTAACGCAGTGGTAATGTCTCCGACCACCAACCATGCTGATTTCCACATTTATTCGCGTTGTTTGGATGGATATCTAAGGCAGAAATGCAGACGGGAAAATGCATTTGTATTATACAGGGTCACTAGGGGTCTTAGGGTTGAATATCTAAAGACTTATCCGCCCTAAGAAAGAGAAGAGAGATCATCACGTGATACCGATCGATCTCGACCGCAACTCGTCACGTGCTGATCGATAATTATGTCGTCGAGTGTTTTTGGGTAAACGGATATGATGCACCGATCAAGCCTTTCCAGGAAAATTAAATTTGAAAAATCCACACCGATTAATAAGTGTAATAGGTTGTACATAGTAGTAAATTGTTGAAGTAAGGTCGTTTAGCGCAGTGGTAATGTCTCCGACCACCAACTATGCTGATTTCCACATTTATTCGCGTTGTTTGGATGGATATCTAAGGCAGAAATGCAGACGGGAAAATGCATTTGTATTATACAGGGTCACTAGGGGTCTTAGGGTTGAATATCTAAAGACTTATCCGCCCTAATAAAGAGAAGTGAGATCATCACGTGATACAGATCGATCTCGACCGCAACTCGTCACGTGCTGATCGATAATTATGTCGTCGAGTGTTTTTGGATAAACGGATATGATGCACCGATCAAGCCTTTCCGGGAAAATTAAATTTGAAAAATCCACACCGATTAATAAGTGTAATAGGTTGTACATCGTAGTAAATTTTTGAAGTAAGGTCGTTTAACGCAGTGGTAATATCTCCGACCACCAACCATACTGATCTCCGCATTTATTCGCGTTGTTTGGATGGATATCTAAGGCAGAAATGCAGACGGGAAAATGCATTTGTATTATACAGGGTCACTAGGGGTCTTAGGGTTGAATATCTAAAGACTTATCCGCCCTAACAAAGAGAAGAGAGATCATCACGTGATACCGATCGATCTCGACCGCAACTCGTCACGTGCTGATCGATAATTATGTCGTCGAGTGTTTTTGGATAAACGGATATGATGCACCGATCAAGCCTTTCCGGGAAAATTAAATTTGAAAAATCCACACCGATTAATAAGTGTAATAGGTTGTACATAGTAGTAAATTTTTGAAGTAAGGTCGTTTAACGCAGTGGTAATGTCTCCGACCACCAACCATACTGATTTCCACATTTATTCGCGTTGTTTGGATGGATATCTAAGGCAGAAATGCAGACGGGAAAATGCATTTGTATTATACAGGGTCACTAGGGGTCTTAGGGTTGAATATCTAAAGACTTATCCGCCCTAACAAAGAGAAGTGAGATCATCACGTGATACCGATCGATCTCGACCGCAACTCGTCACGTGCTGATCGATAATTATGTCGTCGAGTGTTTTTGGGTAAACGGATATGATGCACCGATCAAGCCTTTCCGGGAAAATTAAATTTGAAAAATCCACACCGATTAATAAGTGTAATAGGTTGTACATAGTAGTAAATTTTTGAAGTAAGGTCGTTTAACGCAGTGGTAATGTCTCCGACCACCAACCATACTGATCTCCGCATTTATTCGCGTTGTTTGGATGGATATCTAAGGCAGAAATGCAGACGGGAAAATGCATTTGTATTATACAGGGTCACTAGGGGTCTTAGGGTTGAATATCTAAAGACTTATCCGCCCTAATAAAGAGAAGAGAGATCATCACGTGATACCGATCGATCTCGACCGCAACTCGTCACGTGCTGATCGATAATTATGTCGTCGAGTGTTTTTGGGTAAACGGATATGATGCACCGATCAAGCCTTTCCAGGAAAATTAAATTTGAAAAATCCACACCGATTAATAAGTGTAATAGGTTGTACATAGTAGTAAATTGTTGAAGTAAGGTCGTTTAACGCAGTGGTAATGTCTCCGACCACCAACCATACTGATTTCCACATTTATTCGCGTTGTTTGGATGGATATCTAAGGCAGAAATGCAGACGAGAAAATGCATTTGTATTATACAGGGTCACTAGGGGTCTTAGGGTTGAATATCTAAAGACTTATCCGCCCTAAGAAAGAGAAGTGAGATCATCACGTGATACCGATCGATCTCGACCGCAACTCGTCACGTGCTGATCGATAATTATGTCGTCGAGTGTTTTTGGATAAACAGATATGATGCACCGATCAAGCCTTTCCGGGAAAATTAAATTTGAAAAATCCACACCGATTAATAAGTGTAATAGGTTGTACATAGTAGTAAATTTTTGAAGTAAGATCGTTTAACGCAGTGGTAATGTCTCCGACCATCAACCATGCTGATCTCCGCATTTATTCGCGTTGTTTGGATGGATATCTAAGGCAGAAATGCAGACGAGAATATGCATTTGTATGTATTATACAGAGTCACTAGGGGTCTTAGGGTTGAATATCTAAAGACTTATCCGCCCTAACAAAGAGAAGAGAGATCATCACGTGATACCGATCGATCTCGACAGCAACTCGTCACGTGCTGATCGATAATTATGTCGTCGAGTGTTTTTGGGTAAACGGATATGATGCACCGATCAAGCCTTTCCGGGAAAATTAAATTTGAAATATCCACACCGATTAATAAGTGTAATAGGTTGTACATAGTAGTAAATTTTTGAAGTAAGGTCGTTTAACGCAGTGGTAATGTCTCCGACCACCAACCATACTGATCTCCGCATTTATTCGCGTTGTTTGGATGGATATCTAAGGCAGAAATGCAGACGGGAAAATGCATTTGTGTTATACAGGGTTGCTATAAAAGAATCATCGGGTTTTTAAAAACATCTACAGTAGAAAGTATGACAGATATAATATTAAATGACATGTCACTTGAAAAGGGGAAGATATTCGAGCGTTTGAGCACATCATTACAAATTCTCGATGTTGGGCTCCTCGCCTCGCACGACACATTTTTCCACGAGTACAGTGACGTATCATTTAATATTACATCTGTCATAACATCTTAAACCCTATGATTATTTCGTAGTAACCCTGTATAATCAAATAAACTGCGTTAATTAAGAGAACATCATATACAATGATTTTGCGTAATAACTAAGGTTCGACAAACGCGTGTCTAGTTCGCTGTATATAGACCGTCTTTTCGGCGAACAAGACGCGCGTTTGTCGAACCTTAGTAATAACCAAATTAAATGTAATAAGAAGAATACGAGATGTATGTACGTGGAAACGAGTCAGAAGCTCGTAGGTCGGTGGTCGGAGACACCACCCACTGTCCTAAACGACCTTACCTTTCATCAATCGGCGGGAATTCTTGAATTCTTCGATTTTGAATACGAAATTTGTATCCTCGTCGGAGAATATTCTCGTTAGATGGAAGGGGAGAGGGAAAATCAAAAGCAAGCAGGAAATTGAGAATACGTCGAAGTAGCACGTTTTCAATTACTCGAAGGAAAAACATAAAGATAGCGCGAAACGGTGATGAAGAACGGGGGATTGATTTTCTCGAAAATTCTTGACCGGTGCGTCGTATCCGTTTACCCGAAAATACTCGTCGCCATAATTACCGATCAGTACATGACGAATTGCGGTTGCTATCGATCGGGTATCACGTGATGATGTTTCTCCTCTTTGTTAGGGCGCATAAGTCTTTAGATATTCAACCCTAAGACCCACTCCAACGAGCACAAAGCACATCCATTCGTCATTGCCAACCTTTAGGAAGAAAATTTTATCGACGATTTTTATACGTTTTTAACCGTTACTCCCCCAATGTTATCCATCGAATCGACTAATTAACACCGCTAATTAAGCTTCTGTTCTGAATCGTACCCAACATGCGAGAGAAAGAGAGCAAAATACAGATTATACGAGCGAATCGAGACGATAGAATGCAAATTGCGTTATGCATGTGCGCGTATGCTTTTCAGCGTTTTAACGGAGGGAAGGAGATTGTGTTCGAGTTCAAGTTTAAAGCGATGATAAATGCATATATAAACGGTGGGTAGGGTACGAGGAAATTATTATCGTGTCTGGCGTTACACGGGTAAGTAGTTCTTAATTTCAATTACACACGATTACATTTTATTCAGGCGAAATTTAATACGCGAATTTGGAAAATAATAAGTACAACAACAATAATTTTGATTTGCTTTTTATTCATTTTTATCGTTTTTTTTTTTTTCGTTTCTTTGTTTATTCTTCCTTTCGTTCACCTCGTTCTATTTCCCTCTTCTTGACCCTCAACGCTCCCTCGTCATTCCTTTCCAATTTCCTCTGACTTCCTACAATTTTTAGAATTAGCTGAAGTCGTTTGTCTCTTTTATCATTTTTTCTTTCGTTACTGATTTTCTACGTTCTTCATCACCGCTTCATCCCCAATCTCGATGTTTCCCCGTGCAAATCGTTGAAAAAAACGTGCTAATTTTCTTTCTCAACCTTTCCTCTTCTCCTTAGTTTGACACTTTCTCTCCTTCTTCTTTAACACTCCTTTCTATTTTCAACAATATCTTATGTCCGACGTCCTTATGGGCAGAGGGGTCGAAGAAGACGAAAAAGAAAGTAAAAATTTTATTTCGATTAATTTTTGCTCATTTCCTTCCTCGCAATCTTCTCCTCTTAGTACCCCCTTTTTGCCCTTCAACAAACCCCCGTCATCCCTTCTCCATTTCCTCTGACTTTCTCGAATAACTCCGAAGTTGTTGGGTTAGCCGAAGTCGTTTGTCTTTTTTATCATTTTTTCTTTGTTTACTGATTTTCCACGTTCTTCATCACCGTCTCATCCCCAATTTCGATGTTTCCCCGTGCCCCCGTTGAAGAAAGCATGCCAATTTTCTTTCTCAACCTTTCGTCTTCTCCTTAGTTTGACTCTTTCTCTCCTTCTTCTTTAACACTCCTTCCTATTTTCAACAATATCTTATGTCCGACGTCTCTATGGGCAGAGGGGTCGAAGAAAACGAAGAAGAAGGTAAAAATTTTATTTCGATTAATTTTTGCTCATTTCCTTCCTCGCATTCATCTCCTTCAACAAACCTCCCTCATTCCTTTTCAATTTATTCTGACTTCCAAGAATAACTTTCTACTTGCTTGTTGAGGCTAGTCGTTTGTCTTATTTTATAATTTTTCTTTCGACACTGATTTTCTCCTTTCTTCATCTCCGTCTCATCCCCAATTTCGATGTTTCTCCGTGCAATTGGCAACGTGCTATTTTCTTTAATCAACATTTCGTCTTCTCCTTGGTTCGATTTTTTCTCTCCTTCTTCTTTAGCATTCTCTTGTATTTTCAACAATATTTCATGTCCGACACTTGTATGGGCAGAGGGGTCGAAGAAGACGAAGAGGAAAGCCAAAATTTTATTTCGATTAATTTTTACTTATTTCATTTCCTTTTATTTCCCCCTTTTTGGCCCTCAACAATCCCTCATCGTCCCTTTTCAACTGTCTCTGTCTTCCTAGCATCACTACCTACTTGCTTGTTTGACAGAAATCATTTGTCTTTTTTTATCGCTTCCATTTCTTATGTTCTTCCTCAGGTAATTAAATGGGTCCTATTTTGATTACTCAATTTTTCGTCTTTCCCCTGGATTTCAAGCTTTAATCTTAGTTTGATCCTTTCTTTTCTTCTTCTGCATCACGTATATCATCTATTCTCAATAATATTTTATGTCCAATGCTCCTACGGGCAAAGGGGCCAAAGGAAACGAAGAAGAAAGCCAAATTTTACATCGATTAATTTCTACTTTTTAATTCCTTGCAATTATTTCCCCCTTTTATCCCTCAATACTTCCCCATCATCTCTTTTCAAGTTTCTCTGTCTTGCCAAAACAACTACATACTTCTGTTTCGCAGAAGTCATCTGTCTTTGTTATCGTTCTTCTTTCGTTACTAATTTTCTCTTTATCTTCTCTCTGTTTCATACCAATTTTTATGTTTCCCCTTGTAAGTAATTGAAGCCTGCTATTTCGGCGTACTTTTGATTTTCTGCTTGCTTCTGTTTTTCCATTTCTCCTTCCATACACAAGTCGAATTAACCTCGATGTTATCGAATCATACGCAAAGAAGATTTCGAGGAAATCATCCTCAAAGCACCACGTCGAACATACTTTTTGTTCTAAGCAATAAAAGCCGCACTCGAATATTTTGAGCCTTTCAAAATCGCTTAGACATGTTTTCCGAACCTTCCTGGAAGATAGGGTAAAACTCTTAATATTTGAGCCAAGTTTCTTAACCTCCATCTGAAGTCAGAGAACTCTTAACGACTTCAAGCAGAGCTTATTGGTATTTTAGCCAAGTTTGCTAACCCCACCGCGAAGTGAAATCTGTACTAATGACTTGACGCAAAGCTTTCCGTTTGTTCAGCCAAGTTTCGTAATCTATATGCGATACCAAAGATATACAAATCGCTCAATTTCAAGCTTAATTATTCTTTTAGCCAAGTTTTCGAGCCCGTTCGTGAAGATATAAGGAATAAGTTTATACCCAATCACGCAAATACATCTTCATTTAAGAACCAAATTTCCTAACTCCCTCCCGAAGATAATGCCCCCACGCAAAGCTTTTCAGTACCTTAGCCAAGTTTCCTAACTCTCTCCCGCAGATAATGCCCCCACGCAAAACTTTTCAGTACCTTAGCCAAGTTTCCTAACTCCCTCCCGCAGATAATGCCCCCACGCAAAGCCTTTCAGTACCTTAGCCAAGTTTCCTAACTCCCTCCCGCAGATAATGCCCCCACGCAAAGCTTTTCAGTACCTTAGCCAAGTTTCCTAACTCTCTCCCGCAGATAATGCCCCCACGCAAAGCTTTTCAGTACCTTAGCCAAGTTGCCTAACTCTCTCCCGCAGATAATGCCCCCACGCAAAGCTTTTCAGTACCTTAGCCAAGTTGCCTAACTCTCTCCCGCAGATAATGCTCCCACGCAAAGCTTTTCAGTACCTTAGCCAAGTTTCCTAACTCTCTCCCGCAGATAATGCCCCCACGCAAAGCTTTTCAGTACCTTAGCCAAGTTTCCCAATCTCTTTGTGAAGTTAGAGATATATCAATGACTTGACGCAGAAATCTTCGGTTTTCCAGCTCCAAGCCCCTCCTTGACACTTGGCTAAGTTTCCTGGACCCCTTCTGACAATTGACATCTATTAGTAGCTTGACGCATTGTTTACTAGTTGTTTCTTCATCATCTCTTGGAGCTAGAAATATATTAAAGGTTTGACGTAAACAAAATTCGGTTTCTTAGCCGAGTTTCGTAACTTCCTCTTGAAGTTAAAAGATGCCTACAGCTCCCGGATATTCTTGAAATCAGAAGTATATTTCGGATTTATGAAAATTGCTGATATAATGGTTCATATTTGCGTGCTAGCCATGTTGGCTAACGCTTTCCTGAAGCTGGAGTGTTAACGGCGCAAAAATTCTTGTGTTTTTTAGCTACGCTTTCGAGCCCATTCTTGAAGATAGGGATTAGGGTTAGTGGTCAATCATGCGAATACATCTTCGTTTAATAGCCAAGTTTTCCAACTATTTCTTGCAGATAATAGGCTACGCGCACAGTTTCTCAGCACTTTAGCCAAGTTTCCTACTCTCTTCATCAAGTTAGAGATATATCAATGATTTGACGCAGAGATCTTTGGTTTTCCAGCTAAGTTTCTTAACACCACTTTGTAAATAAGGATGTGTTAATAAGTTGAATTGTAATCCTTAATATTTAGCCAAGTTTCCTGGGTTCCTTCTGAGAATTGACAGCTATTAACAGCTGGGCGCATTATTTATTGCTTCTTTATTAGTCATCATAGTTTTTTAGCCAAGTTTCGTAACTTCCTCTTAAAGCTGAGATATATCCATTGACCTCGGACATTCTCGAGATGATTCGAGAGATATATTTCGAATTTACGGGGGTCCCCAGTTTTATGGCTTTTCTTTGAGTGCTAGCCAAATTGGCACTTTCCTGAAACTAAAGTAATAAGAGCGCAAAGTTACTTAGGTTTTTCAGCTAAGCTGTTTAACTATTTCCTGAATCTAAAGTAACAACTTTACGTTTATTAGGCTTTAAGCCAAGTTGCCTAAGGTGTTCCTAAAACTAAAGTATCAAGAGCATAAAATTACGTAGTCTTTTAGCCAAGTATTTTAACTCTTGCCTGAATCTATAGTAACAACTTTACCAAGTTTATTACTCTTTTAGCCAAGTTTCTATTACTGAAACTACAATAACAAAGACGCAAGTTTTCTTCATTTCTTTAGCCAAGTTTCGTAATCTTTTACTGAAACTACAATAACAAAGACGCAAGTTTTCTTCATTTGTTTAGCCAAGTTGCCCAACAGCTTCTTATGGACGTAAATATGGTAGGTAGACAGCTTGAACTCTTACGCCCTGGAACATTGCAAAACCTCTCCTCATAACCTTACCAACTCCAATTTTTAACGGTCATCACAATTGCATAATCGGCGATCATGCAATTGCAAAATGACGCAATATTCTGCGTAACGCTCAATGCATCCGCAAGAATGTCAACCACTTTCTTTGAGGAAAAATTCGAAGCGAGGCGTTGTCCCTGGTATTTACCGATCACCCTCCTTATCCGAGTCGCGCGAGATTTCGCAATCTCGCCTTCATTACGATCGTTTGAACTTCCCACAGTATCGATTGACACGAACAAAAGCTTTTCCTTAAACAGACGCGATAGAATCGATATAATTGAATTAACTTCTCAGACAAAGCAAATTACATAAATTACACGCCTCTTATTTATTTAATTTCCCTTTTCTTACATCAACAACACCACCCATTTACATTTATGTATGTATAGACTCGCATTTTTGCACGCATTTAAATAAAATAATCGCGCGGATAATTGCTCGTTACGCGAGATAATGGTACCGATACACGCCAGAAGAAAGACAGCAACGAGATCCTTCGTTCGGAAATGCGGTGAAGGAATTGTACGACCTTGGTTGCGATCGCGTCGACCGCTAAACACAGTTATTAATTGCCGCAATTTAAAATTCAAATGCAGAAACACAAAGCGCTAATCAAGACCGTTACGTATAATACACGCATAAATTTTTATTACGATAATCGCGTTTATTGGAAGTTATGTGTGCAATATTTCCTTCCTAGATCGTAGAACGAAGAAATGTTAAAAATTATCCGGTTATTCCCGCTGTGGTTCTTGGCGCGAGCGATTTGCGCCTCCCCGTTCGACCTGACCGAGAAGTACGTGAAGGAGTACCAGGATGGCATCGATCAACTCATCGAGCTGTCCAGAAAGACGGTTTTGAAAGAGGATACTTACGATCCGGGACATTACGATGAGGAATCCGCCTTAAAAAGTAAGTTTTCGTCAAAGAAAAGATGCGACGTCCATCTCGTAGAACATAAATTACTATTTTCTTTAAGTTTCCTAGCCTAAGGCGAAACTCCTCGGTCTCATAGCCAAGTTACCCAATTCTTTCCCGCTGTTCCTAACATTCTTTAAAGTTTTCCTTCAACTTCGTTATGTCCCTCGCAAGGCCAAACGTATGCTGATGGCTTCATACGGAGCTTCTTGACCTTTTAGCCAAGTTGGCTTTCGCCCATTTCCAAAGCTTGGGAGACGTTAACGCGTCAACATGGACTTTTTCGATTTATTAGCAACGTTTCCTAAACCTCTCACAACACTAAAGATACACAAACCGCATAACACATAATTTCTTAGCGTTACAGCCAAGTTTCCTAACTCTCCATACAGTCAGGGATTTGACGTAAAGTTTCCTGGAATTTTACCTAAGCTCCTTAACTCCAACGTGAGTCTAAACAAATGCTAATAGCTTAACAAAAAGCTGCTTGATCTCCTAGCCAAGTTTCCTAACGCGTATCTATTGATTGAGATGCTGCAGCTTTTTGCTCTTTTAGCCAAGTTGCCTTACCCATTTTCAAAGCTCGGAATATGTTAACGATTCAACGCAAAGTTTTTCGATTTATCAGCAAAGTTTCGAAAACCTTTCATGTAACGAGGGCTATACGAACCACCTGAAGCATAGCTTTCTGATCTCATAGCCAAGTTTCCTATCTCTTTCCCGTAGTCAGGGGTTTGACCTGACGTTTTCTAATGTTTTTGTTCAAGTTCGTTATGCCCTTCGTAAGGCTAAACGTATGCTAATCGGTTAACACAAAGCTTCCTGGTCTCTTAGCCAAGTTTCCGTGTCCATTTGCAAATCTTGACACACGTTAACGAGTCAAGGCAAAGTTTTTGATCTATTAGCAAAGTTTCGTAAAGCTTTCATGAAACGAGGGACATACGAACTGCTCGAAGCATAGCCTTTTGATCTCATAGCCAAGTTTCCTAAATCTTTCCCGTAGTCAGGGGTTTGACCTGACGTTTTCTAATGTTTTTGTTCAAGTTCGTTATGCCCTTCGTAAGGCTAAACGTATGCTAATCGGTTAACACATAGCTTCCTGGTCTCTTAGCCAAGTTTCCGTGCCCATTTGCAAAGCTTGGGACACGTTAACGAGTCAATGCAAAGTTTTTCGATCTATTAGCAAAGTTTCGTGAGAATTTCGTGACACTAGACAGATACAAACTGCATTACACATAACTTATTGGCATTATAGCCAAGTTTTCTAATTTTCCCCTACAATCAGAGATTTGACGTGAAGTTCTCGGGCGTTTGGCCGAAGCTCCTTAACTCCCACGTGAGTCTAAACAAATACTAATCGCTAAATAAAAACCTTCTTGATCTCGTAGCCAAGTTTCCTGATCTGTATCCATTGCTTGAGATACTGCAGCTAAAGGTTTGATCCAACATTTTCCGATATTTGCCTCAACTTCAAAGCCCTCCGTGAGGCTAAACGTGTTCTGCCATAATCATTTAACAGGAAGTTTCTTGATCTCCTAGCCAAGTTTCCTTGTCCGTTTCCAAAACTTGGAGTACATTAACGAACCAACGCGAAGTTTTTCGACCTATTAGTAAGGTTTCGTGAAGTTTGCGCGAAACTAGACGTAGACAAACTACTTAACGCATAGCTCTTTGGTCTTATAGCCAAGTTTTCTCTACTCTTCGCCGTAGCTAAAAGCTTGATCTTACATTTTTAAACGTTTCCTCAAGTTCCTGACACCCTTCGAGAGGCTAAACGTACGCTAATCGCTTAGCACGAAGCTTCTTGGTATTTTAGCCAAGTTTCCTTGCCCATTTCCAAAGCTTAGAATATCTTTACGAGTGAACGCAAAGTTTGTCAATCTATCAGCTAAGTAACGTAAACCTTTCATAAAATTGGAGATATACGAATCGCTCGAAGCATAGCTTTTTGGTCTTATAGCCAAATTTCCTCATTTTCTTCTACAATCAGAGTTTTGACGTAAAATTTGTTAGTGTTTTTACCTCAGTTCCCTAACCCCCACATAAGTCTAGGCATATGCTAGTCGCTTAACACAAAGTTACTTCATCTTTTAGCCAAGTTTTCCCACCCGTTTCCAAAGCTAGGGATATGCTAACGACTCAACGTAAAATTTTCGTTCAATTAGAAAAGTTTTGTATACATTTTGTGAAACTTGAAATATACGAACAGTTTGATGGATAGCTGTTTGGTCTTATAGCCAAGTGTCCTAACCAATTGTTGCACCTAAAAGTTTGACCTAATAATTTATTGTTTTCGTCGAGTTCATTAATTCGTGAGGCTAACTTATACTAATCGTATAACAGAAAACTTCTTGACTTCTTAGCCAAGTTTCCTTGCTCATTTGCAAAGCTTCAGATATTTTAATGAGTCAATGCAGAGTTTTTACATGATTTGGCGAAGTTTTGTAAACCTTTCATGAAACTAGCATGACGCACAGCTTTTGGGTCTTATAGTCAAGTTTTCTGAGTGTTTACTGCAGTCAGCACTTTGATATACAATTTCTTTGTGTTTTACCTAAGCCCCTTAACCTCCAAGCGAGTCTAAATCATTGTTAGTCGCTTAACAAAGACCTTCATGATCTTTTAGCCAGGTTTCCTAGCCCGTCTCCGATACTTTAAATAAGCTAATAAGGTTCGACGGAAAGCTTCGGGATGCTTTTGCCCAGTTTTGTAGCTCAATCATGAAGGTGAGTTGATGCGAAGCTTTTTGGTTTTGTAGCCAAGTTTCCCAACTTCACCCCTAGCAGCTAGTTAGGTTTCTTGACGTTTTACAGGAATTTCTAACTCGCAACTGAGTTGAGAAATATGTTAATCGCTTATCAAAGATTTTCCTGATGTCTTAGCCAAGTTTCCTAACCTCCATCTAAAACCAGCGAGCTGTTAACGACTTGGCTCAGAGCTTATTGGGTCTTTTAACCAAGTTTCCTAAGCTCTTCGTGAAGTTAAATGTGTTAAACTTTTTCATTAGCCAGGTTTTCTAATCGTTTTGAGGTCGAAGATGTGTTCTGAATTTACTATAAGAGTCGCCAAGGTTATGACTTTCCTTTGCTGTTTGTCCAAGTCCTCGCTGAATCTCTTTGAAAGTCAAATTTTACCCGCAATTTAAGAAGCAGCGTACCTAATTCTCGTACTTTCTTCGAAAAATTCAGAACATCGTACAAAAATGGGGGACAATCTGTTTTGCCCCGCTGGCCTCATCAGGTATTTTCCTAAATTTGTCCCTCCTCCACAAACACATCAAAATCATAACAGCCAGCATAATCTCCTGAGTTGGCCCCAATATCCACATCCATTCCTTTGGTCTTCTCCCAGCTATATTCAACGCCATTCTCATTCGTTTTTTTCTTTTTGTCTGAAAATAGATGCAGAAGAATTCGATTTCATCGTCGTCGGTGCCGGTTCCTCCGGCGCTGTCATAGCCAACAGACTAACCGAAGTACCGGAATGGAACGTCCTCCTCCTAGAAGCTGGCGCGTCCGAAACTCCTTACGGTCAACCACCATCGATGACCGCCACCTTACTCAACACCCCGTACAATTGGGGATACAAAAGCGAACCGCAAGAAAAAGCCTGTCGAGGATCCGACGACGACCGGTGCTCCATAAATTTGGGCAGGGCGATGGGCGGCACCAGCGCCATCAATCGGATGCTATACACGCGAGGAAACGCTAGAGATTACGATATTTGGGCCGATTTGGGCAACGACGGCTGGTGCTACAGGGACGTGTTACCCTTCTTTAAGAAATCGGAGGACGCTCACCTTCACCATTTCGATCGGAAGCACCACAGTCAGGGTGGTCTCTTGAACGTCGAGGAGCGTCGACACGACTCGCACGTTAGGAAGGCCTTCTTGAAGGGCGGACATGATTTGGGGTACAGGACCGTCGATCCTAATGGTGAGGAACCGATCGGATTCGCCGTTCCGCAATTGACGACGAAGAGCGGCCGAAGAAGTAGCGTGTCCAGGGCTTATTTGGAGGGTGCTAAGGATAGGAAGAATTTATCGATCAGGCCGTTTAGCCAAGTTGTCCAGATTCTCGTAGCGCCTCACACGAAGGAAGCGCAAGGGGTGAAATACATCCACCACGGAAAATTATTCGTAGCCAAGGCTAGGAAGGAAATAGTTGTATCGGCCGGCGCGATCAACACGCCCCAACTCCTAATGTTATCGGGAATCGGGCCTAAGGAACAGTTAGAACGAGTCGGCTTGGATTGCGTGCAGGACCTCCCGGTGGGGCACAACTTAAAGGATAAGATCGCCTTCGTTGGCCTCAACTTCGTTTCGAACGAGACCCCGCACGAGACCGGGGATCCGAAGGAAAATCTCGTAAGTTGGCTGAAAGATGGTAAAGGCCCGCATGCCAACGTGGGCATCGAAGCCTTGGCCTTCCTCAAAACGGAAATTTCCAAGGATCTCCACGATTACCCCGATATCGAACTGATCTTGCTACCGCACCCCTTAAATGTCGGTCACGAAGCTTTGAAGAACGAGTTCAACATCAGGAAGGAACTGTACGACTCAATTTGGGCCCCGAACGAAGGTAAAGCCGGCTGTTCCGTCCTCATCGCGCTACCGCATCCCAAATCGACCGGAATCGTCAAGTTATACGCCAAGGATCCTTTGAAATACCCGGTAATCAACGCCAATTACCTCACGGACGAGGAGCAAGTCGATCGGGACACCATCTTGGCCGGAATCAAGAAGGCGCTAGCGCTGGCGCAGACGGAACCTTGGAAGAAACTGGGATTGGAGTTGAATAAGCGCCCGATTCTGGGATGCGCCAACGTTGAGTACGCCTCCGATGAATATTGGAAATGCGCCCTCTCCCACTTGACCGTTAGCTTGAGCGCCCCGAGCGGGACTTGCAAGATGGGACCGGAAACGGATAAAGAAGCCGTCGTGGATAACCAACTGAGGGTCAAGGGAGTTCATAAGTTGAGGGTGGCTGACGCCAGCGTCATTCCTAACACTCTGACGGCTCACACGGTCGCCCCCGAGGTGATGATCGGGGAGAAAGCGTCCGAGTTCATCAAGCACCAGTGGAAATAAGTAGGTCATTGGTCTCTGAATCTTTTTGTTATATTCTTGATATAAGTCCGATTGTGTTCTATTTAATTGTAACGCGACTGCCGAGGTAATAAATTATTTTTAAGTTTCGTTATGGTTTTGTCTTGTGGCACCAATATCTCCATAACGTCCAAGAAACTATTCAAATCCAATGGTATCGCAAGATGTTGAAAATTTTTGAAAATTGAACCTCAAGCGAAGCCAAGCTCCCCAATTTATAATGAAGCACCTTTTAGATTTGGACTATATCTTAGTCAGTTAGCCAGTCACGTCCAAGGATCTATCCAAACCCAATGGTATCACCAGATCTTGAAAACTTTTTGAAACTTGATCTGCAAGCCAAGCAAAACTACCCTCAATTTATAATGAAGCACTTTCTAGATTTGGGCCATATCTTAGCCGGTTAGCCGGTCGTGTCTAATAACCTCTGCAAACCCAATGGTATCGCAAGTTCCTAGAACTGCAGGCATATGTTAATGGTTTCACGCAAAGTTTCTTGGTTTTACAGCCAAGTTTCTTCAACCAATCTTCGAGATAAAGATATGTTAATGATTGAAGGAGTCTTCGAAATTTTTAATCAAGTTTCCTAACTCCGCCTTGAATCTAGATGTGTTAATAGCTTGAGCCAGAATTTTTGAAAGTTTTAACCGAGTCTTCTAGAGACGATTTAACGGTTTGACATACGATTACAGATATGTTAGCCAAGTATCTCAACCTTCTTAAACTGGAGGTATGTGAATCGTTAGACGTAAATATTCTTGGTATCTCGCCCAAGTCACTCTTGAAGCTAAAGATATGGTAACATCTTGGCACAATGATTCTTGATTTCCCTCTCGGAACTAAAGATACACGATAACGACCTAACGCAAGATTTCCTGATTTTCTAGCCAGATTCCCTAACTCTTCCTAGAACTTAGCGGTTTGCCCTAAAATCGCTTTATTTTTTAGCCAAGTTTTTAACCTCAACTTGAAACTAAAAACATGCTAATGGATTCGCGCAAACCTTCTTGACATTTTTTCTAAATTTCCTAGACTCCTCCCTGAAGCTAGAAATATGCTAATGTGATAACGTAAAGCTTCGTAAATTTTAGCCGAGTTGCCCGACTGTCTTTTAAAGCTAAACCTATATTAATGGTTAGACGCAAAACTTTTTATTTTTTAACCAAGTTTCCTAAACTCCACCTGAAAGCAAACAGATAGTAATGTTGTGATGCAATGCTTCCCAAATTTTAGCCAAGTTGCCCGACTGTACCTTAAAGTTAAACGTATGATTGATGGCTTAAATCAAAGTTTCTTGATCTTTTAGCCAAGTTTCCTAAACTCCTCCTGAAGCTAAAGATTCTGCAATGTGGCGATGCAATGCTTCCCAAATTTTAGCCAAGTTGCCCGACTGTCCGTTAAAGTTAAACGTATGATTGATGGCTTAAATCAAAGTTTCTTGATTTTTTAGCCAAGTTTCCTAAACTCCTCCTGAAGCTAAAGATTCTGCAATGTGGTGATGCAATGCTTCACAAATTTTAACCAACTTGCCCGACTGTCCCTTAAAGTTAAACGTATGATTGATGGCTTAAATCAAAGTTTATTGATTTTTAGCCAAGTTTCCTAAACTCCTCCTGAAGCTAAAGATACTGCAATGTGGTGATGCAATGCTTCACAAATTTTAACCATATTGCCCGACTGTCCCTTAAAGTTAAACGTATGATTGATGGCTTAAATCAAAGTTTCTTGATCTTTTAGCCAAGTTTCCTAAACTCCTCCTGAAGCTAAAGATACTGCAATGTGGTGATGCAATGCTTCCCAAATTTTAGCCATATTGCCCGACTGTCCCATAAAGTTAAACGTATGATTGATGACTTAAATCAAAGTTTCTTGATTTTTTTAGCCAAGTTTCCTAAACTCCTCCTGAAGCTAAAGATACTGCAATGTGGTGATGCAATGCTTCACAAATTTTAACCAAGTTGCCCGACTGTCCCTTAAAGCTAAACATATACTGATGGCTTGACGCAAAGTTTATTGATTTTTAGCCAAGTTTCCTAAACTGCTACTGAAGCCAAAGATACTGTAATGTGGTGACGCGATTCTTCGCAATTTTTTAACCAAGTTTCCTGGCCGTCTACCAAATCTAAACGTATATTGATGACTCGACGCAAAGTTTCTGTAGTTTTTAGCCAAGCTATCTAGGCTCTTCCTGAAACTAAAGTTATGGGAATGAAGTGATGCAATACTTTGCCATTTTTAGCCGAATTTCTTGACTGTCCTTCAAAGCTAAACGTGTATTGTAGACTAGACGCAAAGTTTCTTGAGCTTCTAGCCAAGTTTCCTCCTGCTCAAGCTAAGGATACTGTAATGTGGCGACGCGATTTTCCGCAATTTTTAACCAAGTTTCCTGGCGTCTTCCAAATCTAAACTTATGTTGTTGACTCGACGCAAAGTTTCTTGAGTTTTGAGCCAAGTTACCTGGGCCCCTCCTCAAGGCAAAGATATGGTATTGTGGTGAGGCAATGCTTCGTAATTTTTAACCCAAATTTCTTGACTGTCCTTCAAAGCTAAACGTACATTAGTGACTCGACGAAAAGCTTCTTGTGTTTTTAGCCAAGCTACCTAGGCTCCTTCTGAAGACAAAGATATGGTAATGTAGTGACGCAATGCATTGCCATTTTTAGCCAAGTTTCTTGACTGTCCTTTAAAGCTAAACGTAGATTGATGGCTTGGCGCAAATTTGCTTCGTTTTTCAGCCAAGTCTCCTTATATCTTCCTGAAGCTAAAGATATGTTAACGACTTAACGCAAAGTTTCTTGATCATTTAGCCGAATTTTGTGATTTTCATCGTTGGAAGCGAAACCCTCTTGGTTTACGACCACGATCGTCAAAATTTGTATGACTTTCAGCTTAACCCTTTAACCATTAAGCAAGTGTGGTATTTTTTCTTTAAGTGGGAGATATACGTGCGATGTTCTTGGATTACAATAAGGATTACATTGGGGGTGGAAACTAGATTGCCGAAATACGTATCTGGTGCAATAAGAGTGCTCAATTTTGAGCTTGCTGCATGAGGCCTATTCAAGTGTTATTGAAGCTAAACACTTTCCAATTCTTTTGCAACAGTTTTTAAGAAAACTATTCAAATTTTGGTGTTTAATCTCTTGGTGCCCTCGATGTTTTGAAGGTGTGCTTCTTGGTATAGAATAAGACATGGTCCAAATCAGATCCACGCCTAAAGACTACCATCTTTCGATGCCATAACAAAATCAAACGGAGAAAAATTGTCGAACTTGCAATATTTCCTCTTAAGTCTAATTTCTCCAAACTGGCCAGCTGGTACGACATGTTTTACGAAAGCTTCGTCAATTATTGAATAACAAATTGTAACACTTTGGTACCTACCTAAACTTTTATTGCCCGAAACTATAAAAATATTTACAGTCTTACGTAATACCAAAGCGCAAACAGAATCAAAGGCGCATATTGAATAATTTTTTTAGCCAACACTCTGAAGTTATTTCATTAACTTTTAATGACATAGTTTCGAAAAGAACACTTTCCAATCTCATATTAGAATATACGATTATGTAACTCAAACACTCTATTTTTCTACTAATATACAGTTCGTGCATTTGAAAATAGAGGTCACCTTTCTCCTATCAACGACAATATTTAGATGATAAAAAAAAAAAACTTAAAGAAATAGTAGGTCGTTTGGCATGTAATCAACCGCAATAACTAATCGAATTTGGCAATCTATAGGTCATAGCTTACCTAAAATTATATCTATATAGCAATCTTATCTTTACGAAGCATGAGGCGATAATGTCACAATTGAATATGCGAAGACGCCTCGAACGAGTGAGTACCTGGATTACCGACGACGAGATAAGCTCGTTTTAAAGCGATAAGAAGCGTTTGTTAACGAATTACAATCAGGTAAAAGTTCCTGAGCCGCGACGGCCAACAGATAGAACTCCACGTCAAATACATCCCTAACCTCCCTAAAACAAATATGACATTATAAACGCTGTAACTCCAATCGTTGAGGAGATATCGACGTTTAATCGCGTTCAATCACACATCAATCGACGCATCTTGACGCGCTGATTCCAACGGTATATGATTTGTTTAGATTATTTCAAGCGGTCGCCGAGAAAATGCAAACAACCGCAAACAATCGCTAAAAATCGCTAAATCGGAAACCCATTTCCGCTCATATGAGACTTAGGAGGTTCAATCCCATACCAATCGACGCATCTTGGCGAGGCGAATTCAACGGCGTAGGATTTTTTCACTTTACTGCAACGGTTACCGAGAATATCGCAAAAAACCGCGAAAATATCGCAAAAAATCGCTAAATTGCACGCTCGGAATGGATTTTTTAGAGCTAGCACATTACCTCCTACACCATTCGAAAGAGCTCGTTCTCCTGATTCAGAATCACTGTCCGATCGGCTTTTGATCGTTTATAGTTTAGGCGCTACGAGCGCTTCCATTTTCGCCCTGTATTCGTCCCTATGTTATTATACGCGTTTCTCCCGAATTTCGTATGGCTCGAAATCTCTACGTTACACGTTCTGACGCAAAATAACTTCGAAATTCGAGCATGAATTTTTCGTCAAATGACCAATATTTCGTTAAAAATCGCGATTTTCGTTAAGGGCCAAATTTCAAATCGCTCTACACTACTTTGTTTATGGCTCGATCCCGTCGAGTAGACCTTATTAGAAGTAGATTTTGCCTGGGAATCGAATGGAATAGGAACGAACGCGCTATCTCTAATAGTTTTCGCGCTAGAACGAAATTATGCTAATTTTTGGGTAAGACATTTTTCAAACTTTAAAGTATCGTATCTCCGAAACGGTAAGAGCTAGGGACCTCCGATTTGTTTTATTTGAATCACCTCAAACCTCAATTCTTATCGAATCGAACATCCCTTCTGTGACTGGTACTATCTTTAGGTTACGTTCTTCTTAGTGCTGCTACGCCATCGAGTGAGAAAAACATTATTTGACAATTTTCCTCGAACGTATATCGGACAGACTTTAGATCAGGGAAAACACCGCGAATCGGAATCCACTTTGACACTAACACGGGTTCAAGCCCACATCATTTTTGTTGCTTGGTTCGTTCTTTTTCGTGAAGACGAGACTCAAATTCGTATCGTTCTCAAGTTTATCGGCGTTAAAAGTGACTTTCATCGAAAACGCGCTGAAATCGACTTGAGCGATGACTTCCGTCCTGTCGTTTCCAGTCTAGAAAACGAAAAATGCGGAAACTTTAGCCGGAAATCAAGCACACGTGAGGCTATCGCTTATACAACGTTCAAACTTTCAAACTCATTCAATTGACGTTTAACGCAAAGAAAAGAGAACATAACAGCGTTGGCTCATAGACGAATACGTAACGGTTTTTTAGAAGTAACGAGTCTTTTCCTAGTTAAGCAGGTGTCGAATTAAAATAAAATTGCGGTGGTAGAGGGGCCTCATATTTCGACTTTGCTCCTCGTACAACAGATTCGTGTTGTCGATCGTGTGAGGAAAAATCCAGTTCTCGATGAATGAAATTAAAAGTACAAACCAGTTAGATTTCTTTTCCAGTTCCTATGATGGAACGAGTTGAGATCGAGAGATGCATTCGACGCCAACGGCTTCTGGTCGTTTGTTCCCGATGAAGAAGTGACTTTCGAAAAAACTCTTCGAGATTTCGCGGAAATTTAACATTTTTCTATATCATCGTCGTCGTTTTCGTGTTAAAAGTGAAAAGTTCGAAATATGAGTGGAATTTTTAAGTTACTGGTGATATTGGGATTTTGTGTTGTGTTGATGAAACAGCAACGCGTCAATTACGGTGTTTTATCGCAATTTCTAGGGCTGGATCGGCTCAATGGAAAGATCTATCGACGATTCTTGGATCGGATGGGCCAATACGAGCATTTCTATTCGGGCGGTTTCGATTCGACGAAAATCGAAGGTAAATTATTACGAACGATTTTCAATTCGCAGATTTTGAGGATATTCGCAACACAGCGAGCTGCTGCCTTCTCATTGGGAACTTTTTCTTTAATTCAAAATGCAGAGCTTTAAAACGTAAATACCTTCACCAAAAAAAAGAACCACAGAAGAAAACCTTTTGTTTTTGTTGAAAGTTTTCCAAAAGATTGTAGGCTACTCGCCATTTTATTATCGAGCAAATGAAGTTTTGGAGACCTACAACTAACCTGAAAATCATCTAGTTACTATTTCATCCCCTCATGAAATCTGAGACACGTGTATGACTTAACTAGAAGCTTCTAAATTTCACAGTCAAGTTTATAAACCTCATAGCCAAGTTTCTTAACCTCATAGCCAAGTTTCTTAACCTCATAGCCAAGTTTCTTAACCTCATAGCCAAGTTTCTTAACCTCATAGCCAAGTTTCCTAACTTTATCCGGGAACTAAAAACAAGTATACAACTTAACGCACCTCCTTGACTCTGTAGCCAAGTAATGCAAAATGTCTTAGCTAGATAGCCAAGTTCCTTAACCTCCCATTGAAACTAAAGACGTTTTAACCATCTCTTGATCTTAAAGACAATTCCCTTAAGCTAGAGAAGTTTCTCCAGTTCATCTTGAAGCTAGGAACATATCAATCGCCTAGTGCAAAGCTTCTCAGCCTCTTAGCCAAGTTTTCCAACTCACTTTTAATTGTTTGAGGTTAGCTTCCCGGTCAAGTTATTGACCTTTCTCTTGAAGCTAGTGGTAACTAATGGCTGGACGACAAGGCCCCCTGATCTTCTAGCCAAGTTTCCTAGCCCGTTTCTAACGACTCGAAGAAAAACTTCCCGGTCTTATAGCCAAGTTTCCCAACTCCTACTCGCAACGAGAAACTTTAGGAAAAACTTTTTCTACCTAGGCTTCCTCTTAAAGCTATGCATACATATATTGACAGCTTGGCGCAAAGGTTTTTGGTATTTTAGCCAAGTTTCCAAACCTCTTCTTGCAGCTAGAGATATATTAATCGCTTAACGCATAGATTCCTAATCTCTTAGTCAAGTTTCCTAACCCCTTTTTATGGCTTGACGAAAAATTTCCTGCTCTTATAGCCAAGTTTCCTAACTGCTGCCAGTAACAAGAGACTTTAGGAAAAACTTTTTAACCTAGGGTTCCTTACCGGTGTACTAAAGCTGTACATATATCAATAGCTTAGCGCAAAGTTTCTTGGTATTTTAGCCAAGTTTCTAAACCTCTTCTTGCAACTAGACGCAAAGCTTCTTAACCTCTTAGCCAAGTTTCCTAGTCCCCTTTGTAATGGCTTGACGAAAAACTTCCTGGTCTTATAGCCAAGTTTCCTAACTCCTATTCGCAACGAGAAACTTTACGGAAAACTTTCTTTGTCTAAGCTTCCTAACAAGTATGTTAAAGCTGTACATATATTGATAGCTTAGCGCCAAGTTTCTTTATATTTTAGCCAAGTTTCTAAACCTGCGCTTGAAGTTTTAACCGAAGTTTTCTAACCAGTTTTTAATGACTTGGCGAAAACTTTCGTGGTCTTATAGCCAAGTTGCCTAACTCGGACCCGCAATAAGAGACCTTAGGGAAAGATATTTTGTCTTCTACCTCATCTTCCCAACCGTTTCTGGAAGCTCTACATACTTGTATAGCTAGGCCCAAAGCTTCTTGATCTTTCGCTCAACTTTGACTTGAAGTTAGACATATTTTAACAATTTAACGCCAAGTTCGTGATGTTATAGCCAAGTTTCCTGATCTCCTATTGACATTAGAAATGTATTAAAAATTTGAAGTTCCCCGATGTCTTGAGTTTCTTGGTTTATTAGCCAAGTTCCCCACCTCTGCCTTGAAGCCAGAGATACTTTAACGACTTAACATAAAATTCCTTGATCTTATAGCCAAGTTTCTTAACCCCCTAGTAAAAATAAAGATATGCTAAAGATTTCAGGTTTCCTATAGCCAAGTTTCTTAACCTAGAGATATTAATTAGTACATGTAAAACGTCCTGGACATTGATTCAAGTTTCGTAACTTCCTCTTGAAACTATAAATGTATTAATTGTGTCAAAGCTTTTCTTTGGTCTTTTAGCCAAGTTTTCCAACTCCATCTTAAAGGCAAAGATATTTTGACGACTTAAAACAAAGTTCCTTGATCTTGTAGTCAAGTTTCTTAACTTCCTAGTGAAAATAAAGATATGTTAAGGACTTCAGGTTTTCTATAGCCAAGTCTCTTAACCTAGAGATGTTAATTAGTACATGTAAAATGTCGTTGGCATTGATGCAAGTTTCGTAAGTTCCTCTTGAAGCTATAAATGTATCAATGGCTTGACCAAATGTCTTTATTTGGTTTCTTAGCCAAGCTTTCCAACTCCGACTTGAAGCCAAGGATATTTTGACGACTTTACCCAATTACACAATTTCTTGATCTCATCGTCAAGTTTATTAAGATCCTAATTAAACTAGGGCCATCTAAAACGACTTGGACTTTTACGCAGCTTTCTTTAACTTACTCTTCAAGCCAGGGGATATATTCATAGCTTGACGATATAGCCCCTTGATCTTTTAGCCAAGTTTCTAAACCCCTTCGCTTGACGCAAAGCTTCTTAACCTCTTAGCCAAGCATCACGATTTGTGTTTGAACTGGAAGATACACTAATGGTCTGGCGTCAAGCTTCGTAATCTTATAGCCAAGTTTCCCAACTCACGCCTTCGACCGGAAACTATACGAGAGAATATTTGGTCTTATAATTAAGTTTCCAATAACCCTGGCGCGAAGCTAAAAATCATCAAAGATGACTGTAGCTGAAGCTTCTTGATCTTCCCCCGGAAGATAGGAGATGATACGATTTGGCCCAAGATCCTGGTAAAAAGATTTTTTTGGCAGGAAAGGATTCTGTTATATTTATTTTAGATGGAGATTCTCGCCCACCATCTAAAACAGTTCCCCGGTGTTCTTTGAGCACAAAAAGACCGTCACATTTAGTATTGGGAAACAGCGGTAATTGCGAAATAAGTTACGACAGTCTACATGTACACAGAACTGCTCGCATACAGCATCGATTTAGTACTGGGTAGAGTGGGGAGTCGACGATGCCGTCGTAACTTATCTAGTCATATTCCTTCTACAGGAGCTGACCCAAAGATAAGTTTCTTCCGAAAGCAGATCTTCACCCCTCACCCGCAATAAGTTGTTGGCATTCTTTTGAAATAAAGACCATCGCTTCCATCTTTCTTTTTCCTCGCCGAAACCGTCATCCTCGATCTACACCACCGTTTCTTCAATTTCCAGACGAAACATTCGACTTCATCGTCGTGGGATCAGGCTCGGCAGGCTCGGTCATCGCCAACCGGCTCTCGAAGGATCCGAACTGGAGCGTCCTCCTCTTGGAAGCCGGGCGAGTCGAAAACGCCCCGTCCATGGTCCCGGTCCTAGCTCCCTTATTTCAATTCACCGAATACAACTGGCACTACTTCATGGAATACGAGGAGGGCATTGCTCGAGGTTTGGTCAACCGCCGGATGCATTGGCCTCGCGGTAAAGCCCTCGGAGGTACCACCGTGATGAATTACCTGATTTACACGCGAGGTAACCCTTTCGATTACGATCGTTGGGCGGCGCAGGGGAACCCCGGTTGGTCCTACGCGGAAGTGCTGCCTTACTTTTTAAAATCGGAAAATTCCAGTTTAACGGACGGCGATCCCGGTTACCACGGCGTCGGCGGGGAATGGAGCGTCAGTAACAGCTACCGCAGTCCCCTTTTGACGGCGTTTATCGACGCCGGGAAGGAACTGGGGTACGAAAACATCGACTACACGACTCCTACCCAAATCGGATTTTCCTCGGTGAAAGCCAACGAGATCCAAGGACGAAGACATAGCGTAGCGACCGCTTTCCTGCACCCCATCAAACGCGACCGAAGGAATCTACGGATCAGGACTTCGGCACGCGTCACCAAGGTCCTGATCGATCCCCATACGAAACGAGCCGAAGGGGTGGAATACGACTACAAAGGGAAGTCGAGGAAGGCCTTCGCTAAGAAGGAAGTCATTTTGAGCGCTGGCACCTTCCATTCCCCCAACTCCTTATGCTTTCGGGAATCGGTCCTGGGGATCACCTAAGCGATTTGGGCATACCGGTCCTGGTGGATCTAGCGGTGGGTAAGTTTATGCAAGACCATCTAACCTACGTCGGGTTAAATTTCATCATCGACCGAAACATCTCCCTCAACGTTCAGACCGGTTCGACCACGCAAAGCCTGAGGGACTTCTTCGAATATGGGAGGGGACCTCTCACCAGTTTGGGGGCGTCGAGGGACTCGGTTACGTGCAGGTTAACCCTTCAAGCTTCCACAGTTTTCGCCCAAAATAACCTTTTGACCTTGCAGGTCTTCGATCGGACCGTCCCCAACTTCCCCGACGTCGAACTGATCTTCGTGGGCGGAGCTTTGAACAGCGATTACGGCCTGGTGACGAGACGCGGCATGTACATCAGAGACGACGTTTACGACGCCTTCTGGCGTCCCCTTCACGACGTTCCAACCTGGACGATCTTTCCCATGCCCGTCCATCCGGAATCTTACGGGTCGATCCGGCTTCGCTCCAACAATCCCTACGACGCGCCCCTGTTATACGGGAACTTCTTCAGCGATCCGCAAAACAAAGATTTGAAGACCATGATCGCCGCGATCAGATTCATCGTGAGATTAGCCGAGGCCCCGTCGTTTCAAAAATTTCAATCTAGATTGTACGAGGTTCCGGTGCCCGGTTGCGAGGGGTACACCTTCAATAGCGATCCCTATTGGGAGTGCGCCGTCAGATCTTTGAGCGTGACCTTGCACCATCAAGTCGGGACTTGTAAGATGGGACCCGTGAGTGACAAGGGGGCGGTTGTGGATGCCGAATTGAAGGTTTACGGAGTGAAGGGGTTGAGGGTGGCCGATTGCAGCGTTATACCGTTCGCCGTTACCGCTCACACGAGCGCGCCTTGCGTTATGGTCGGGGAAAAAGCCGCCGATTTGATCCGGGACACTTGGAGGGGCGTAGCGTAATTTTTCTTATAGTATGACTTAAAAAAATTAATTTCCGAAGAAATAGAAAAGTCATGTTCAACAAAATTAAAATAATAATAATAATAATATGGGTAAATGTATAGGTAAAAAACGAAAAGCGGACTAATTTTCAGGGGCGTTTTTCACCCCTTCAAGCGCCTTAATTGCAGTAACAGAAACCTCTAAATAATTACCAAGTTTTATCGAAATCGGCGTGTGCTAGTTGAGAAACTTTTCCGTGTGAGAAATATCATCGAAAATAACAAAATTTAATAAAAAAATTATAAAAATTAAATTTGAATTAACATAATGAAATTTAATAAAACGATATAATTTAACAAAAAAACACAAGCACAATACTTAAATTCTGAACAACGGTTCGTATATCAGTTTTTCTATTATTCTATTTTTAATATAATTTTAATAATATTTAATAATAATTTAATATAGTTTTCAAAATCAAGGTTATGCCCCAGATCTTTGTAATGCTTTGTTACAGAAGCCATTGCACCGAAATCATTATTTAAAAAATACTTGGGGTTATGCAACCTTTCTTTTAATATTGTTTTGTCTGGCCGATGTAACAACCATCACAGTCTTTACAGTTTATTTTATAAACCACATTACTTTGATTTTTTATTTATTTTAGATTTAGTGTTAGTAAAATGATATCTGTAACTATAATTTATGTTTATATTGTTTTTATTAAATTCTTATTTTATTTGTTCCCTTAAACGTATTTTATGAGGAATAGCCTTACAACTTGTATTGTCATTATTTTTAATACCTCTATTTTGTAATTTATTAATTTTATTTTTTATTATTTTTTCCTCAAAATTATTTGGGTAATTTTTTTTATCTGAGATTTCTTTAACTTTGTTTGAATTCTTTCCGCTAAACTCGAGATTAGCTAATCTAACCGCGCGATCAACTAGTCCGGTAACAAGTACATTAATTTTATGTAATTTTAAGGTTTCTGAAAAATAATTTAGATGAATTGGTAAGCATGGTCTGCAAATTTTTAATTATTCTTTTTATTTAATTATCTAACAGAAACAGTCATCCACATAACGCCTGTAAAAACTTATTTAATTTTGCCAAACAATTTTGCTCTAGGTAAAAAGCGAGAATCAAGCCAATTTTCAGGGGCGATTTTCACCCCCTTCAAACACTTCAAAATGCAGAAACAGAAACCGGCCTCTCACATAGTCCCACCAGCCCTACAAAATTACCAATTTTCATCGAAATCGGCATGTGCGAGTTGGAGAACCTTTCCTCGTTAGAAATATCATCGAAAATAACAAAATTCAACAAAAGAAAAAATTATAAAAATTAAATTCGAAGTAAGGTAATAAATTTAAAAAAAAAACAACATAATTTAACAAAAAACACAAGCACGACACTAAATTTGAATTAAAATAATGAAATTCAATACAAAATAACCTTCGACGAAAAATTATAAAAATTAAATTTAAACTAATAGAATAAAATTTTATAATTAATATAATTATTTAAATTGAACGAAACGTAGTGAAATACGCGGGTGATTTTTCTTGTTTTAATTTCGTGTTATTCTTTCATTTTTCTTTAGTGAAGTAGTGTAGTAGCTGTCACAAGTGTTTCTTTTGTCGTACTTATCACCGGTAAAAAATCTCGAGCACCACTTGCCCGAACATTCCAAATAATACTCGCGAACAATTTTTTCTCTGTCATACTCAAGTCAAGTTATCACCGTAGAAGGTGCAAGTCCTCCCGATAAGAATCTCCCGCGATAAGTGTCAAAGAGATTACGAACGTTTTGTCCAAATATAGAATAATGGGATAGCGATTATGGGGAATTTATACGATGCTAAAAATAGCCGCTGAACGTCACGAAAGTCACGAACGAGCCGCATATATAATTAGTAATTAGGTAAGTATGACAATAACAAGATTAGGGGACACTCATCCTCGTTAGGTTAGGTACTCGAGACCCGAAAAATAAAAATAAAACGAAATCATAGAAATGTTTCTCGTTCCGATTCATGTAGTGCGTGTGTGAGGATTTAAAAAAATTAACACGAGGTTGCGCATTAAATAATTAATAATTTAAAAAATTCAATAATCAAAAATTTTAAAAATTCAATAATTAAAAATTTTAAAAATTCAATAATTAAAAATTTTAAAAATTCAATAATTAAACATTTCAAAAATTCTATAATTAAACATTTTAAACATTCAATAATAAAAAATTCTTTAAATCCAATAATTTAAGATTTTCAAAATTCAATAATTAACCATTTTGAAATCCAATAATTAGAAATTTAAAAATTCAATAATTAAAAATTTCAAAGAAAAATAATGAAAAAGTTGATACGACTGCATATGAACGTTTCCGAGTGAGGTGAATATCGATGATATACCACGTGTTTTTGAGCAACGCGCTTATGTTACAGTACCTTACAAAAAAAAAATCAATTATGAGACGTAAATGTAAAAATTCTAACCGCTAGAACTAATTGCAGATCACAATGCAAATGAACGTTTACGAGGCAGGTGAATATCGATCGTTTCCAAGCAATAAACCCATGTACAACGCACTTTTCGATCAAAGCTCCGCTTTAAATTATTCGTACACACCGACTTAGGATTACTGATTCTTAAATTATTCAAAAAATTCGAAACGGTGTAATAAATTAATAAATTGCGAATACGACTGCGACGCGACGTTCGCAAGTGAGGTAAATTCTGACGATTCGGGCTCGATGCTCACGTGAGTGAATTGAATGGTAATGGTTGCAACTGAACGTTTACGAGCGAGGTGAATACTTATGATTACAAGGGAACGTTTACGAGCGAGGTGAATATTTATGGTCGAAAATAAACGTTTACCAATGAGGTGAATATTGACGGATAGTACTAGATGCTCACGAGTGAGGTGATTATTGATGGTTGCAAATAGACGTTGACGAGTGAGGTGAATATTGATCGTTTCAACTGAACGTTTACAAGTGAGGTAAATATTGACGGTTGCAACTGAATATTTACGCGGGAGGTGAATACTGATGGTTGCAGCTGGACGTTTACGAGTGAGATGAATATTGATAGTTGCAATTGAACGTTTACGAGTGAGGTAAATACCAACGGTTGCAACTATACGTTTGCGAGTGAGGTGAATATTGACGATTGCAACTGGACGTTTTGCAAATAAGGTAATTTTTTATGGTTGGTTTGCAACTAGACGTTTATGAGTATGATGAATATTGACGGTTACAACTTAACGTTTACCAGTAAGGTGAATATTGATGATTCAACAGTAGGTTTGTGAGTTAGGTGAATATTGACGGTTGCAACCGAACATTTACGAGCGGGGTAAATGTTGATGGCTGCCACGAAAAGTTGACGAGTGAGGTGAATATTGACGGTTGCAACTGGACGTTTAAGACTGAGGTGAATATCGATAGTTGCAACTTAACGTTTACGAATATGGTGAATATTGACGGTCGTAACAGGATGTTTACGAGTGAGGTGAATATTGACGGTTGCAACTGGACGTTTTGCAAATGATGTAAATATTGATAGTTGGTTGCAACTAGACGTTTACGAGCATGATGAATACTGATGGTTACAACGTAACGTTTACGACTAAGGTGAATATTGATGATTTTAACTGTACGTTTGCGCGTGAGGTGAATATTAACGGTTGCAACTGTATATTTGCGAGCGGGGTGAATGTTGATGGCTGCCACGAAAAGTTGACGAATGAGGTGAATATTGACGGTTGCAACTGGACGTTTACGAGTAAGGTGAATATCGATAGTTGCAACTTAACGTTTACGAATATGGTGAATATTGACGGTTGCAACTGGACGTTTAGGAGTGAGGTGAATATCGATAGTTGCAACTTAACGTTTACGAATATGGTGAATATTGACGATCGTAACAGGATGTTTACGAGTGAGGTGAATATTGACGGTTGCAACTGGACGTTTTGCAAATGATGTAAATATTGATAGTTGGTTGCAACTAGACGTTTACGAGTATGATGAATACTGATGGTTACAACGTAACGTTTACGACTAAGGTGAATATTGATGATTTCAACGGTACGTTTGCGTGTGAGGTGAATATTGACGGTTGCAACTGGAGGTTTACGAGTGAGGTGAATATTAAGGATCATAACAGGATGTTTACGAATTAGGTGAATAGTAATGGTTGCAATTGAACGTTTATGACTGAGGTGAATATTGATAATTACATATGGGCGTTTACGAGTTAGGTGAATATTGACGGTTGCAACTGGACGTTTAGGAGTGAGGTGAATATCGATAGTTGCAACTTAACGTATGTGAATATGATGAATATTGACGGTCGTAACAGGATGTTTACGAGTGAGGTGAATATTGACGGTTGCAACTGGACGTCTTGCAAATGAGATAAATACCCGTGGTTGGTTGCAACTAGACGTTTACGGGTATGATGAATATTGATAATTACAACCTAACGTTTACGAGGAAGGTGAATATCAATGATTTCAACTGTACGTTTGCGAGCGAGGTGAATACTGGCGGTTGCAACTGAACATTTTCGAGCGAATGTTGATGGTTGCCACGAAAAGTTGACGAGTGAGGTGAATATTGACATTTGCAACCGGACGTTTTCGAGGAAGGTGAATATTGAGGGTCGTAACAGGATGTTTACGAATTAGGTGAATGGTGATGGTTGCAACTGAACGTTTACGAGCGGGGTGAATATTGATTATTGCAAATGGACGTTTACGAATGGGGCGAATATTGAAGGTTGCAACCGGACGTTTAGGAGTGAGGTGAATATTGATAGTTGCAACTCAACGTTTACGAGTGAGGGAAGTATTGACGGTTGCAACTGTGCGTTTGCGAGTGAGGTGAATATTGACGGTTGCAACTTAACGTTTACGAATATGGTAAATATTGACGATCGTGACGAGTGAAGTTAATACTGATAGTTGCAACTAAACATTTACGAGCGGGGTGAATATTGATGATTGCAAATGAACGTTTACGAGTGAGGTGAATATTGAAGGTTGTGTTACATTTCTAGGTCACGTGATTAATCGTAAAATAACGCGCGCAAATGTATTGATTCGAACCAAAGAAAGAGAATTGGCAGATGCAAGTATAAAGTTTATGCTTTTATTTTTAGAAACAAACGCCTACGATCAAACGAAACAAAAATAATCGCATCGAAACGAGTTTCCAGTGTGACATAACTCGCCGGTTTTACAATGGACTAATCGATACTTTCGCCGTAATTCTAAAAATAAGGACACACCAGAGGCACGCATTCCTCGACTCGTTTCGATCCAATCCATTCAATTAAAATTCCCCCTTGCTCCTCTCCCATTCTCCACGCCCTACATATCCTAATTTTAAACGCGAGCGAAAAAAGGCGTAGGAAAAAAACACAAACGACGAACATCTGCCGGCCGACTGACTGACGCCTGTGTAAACAGGTTCTTCCGGAAAAAAGAAACCGCAAAAGCACGCGCGACACGAAAAGGTAGGCGCATTTCACGAATAGTACCGTTTCGTACGTAATATTCACTTGTTTACTTACGTTCTTCGATCGAAGACGTCATAGCCGGATCGTGGAAGTGACGTCAGTCACCAAAATATTACGCAATCAAACGGTAGACCTCGAAGCGACGAACAGGTAGTAGGAGTAGGAGGTGGACAAAGGTATTTCCTTGGGGGGATGATCGAGGGGCGGAGCGGGGCGTGTGTGAATAGGACGGGGTAAAATAAGCAACCCTCGAATTAATATGAACGAGTAAGTAAATATAGAGGAAAGGAAAGAGAGGAAGGATAATGCGGGGCAAAATCGATATCGTGTGGCACTCGATACAAGTATCCGGTTTGATATCGATGCGAACCCGGAAGGGTAAAAGTGGGGCGGGACGGGGAGTGATAAAAGTTATTTTTAGAAGAAGGTGTTTATTGTCTTATCGCCATTCCCTTTTTTGGACGCGGTATAATTTTTTGTTGCGCGATTTTTTTGGACGGTGATGTACATACGAAAACGATGCGGGATATAAGCGAACACACAACATATAGAGAAATTGCAACTTATTAAGGTTGACGCACGCATTTCCAAAGCAAATTCGAAGGGGTTTAACCCCCAAGGTCACGAAAATCCAACCGACCTTAACCGCTAACCTCAAAACCTAACGAAACAATCGAATCGCGGTGACGTCCTTGATTGGATCACCTCCTCACGGTACGAAACAATTGCCGCACGATAATTTAAATCTACCGCTCAAATTAACGGTAACTACGTGCTTTCGTTTTTCTCCATTAATTTCCTTCGTGCGTTCGGATCAGCGACGTAAACGAATAATTAAAATTAAATCGCCGCAATACACTTACATACCTGAAACGATCAGAGCTTCGTTAGGTCCCACCGTATGAATGTTGCCCATTTTTACTCCTCCTATCCTTCGGTCGCCTTTCACTCGCGTCGCGAAACTTTAAGAAAAACACACACACCGCACGATAACCGCTGCACCACGCGCCGCCCGTGAATTTTAAATCCGACACCGAAACATATGCGGAAATTCCCGGAGAAAATTTATATTAAATGGGGCCGTCGTTTACGCCATTTTGCGCGTGCGCGTGACGCCGTCCTAATCTGGGTTATTATCGCTTTTAAATTGCGATTTTACGGGCGAAATTCGAGCCGGTAATTATCCCTGATGAGTCCGTGGTAGTTTCGGACGAACGATTAGATGATTTTTGAGAAGAAATCGCTTCAGAAATGGATATTTCCGTGCCGAGTTACGTTCTGCCGAGTTGCGTTCAGCCGAGCGCAGCGAGAACTTGGCCAAAGTTTGTTCGACTTGAATCTGTGAAGGGGATTGCACAGTAAAAAGTGTGGTAGAAATCCATGTTTTAGAATTTCTAATGATAGAAATGTGTCCTTCGGTCAGAGATTAAAGTTAGTTGGAGGATTCTGTATGCGCATGGCCGGGAACCATGTTCTAAATACGCGATATTGAGGCTAACTTCATTAATGTTATTATTCTGGGATGGTGTGTGCAGATTAAAATTAATATATACGATTATTGTTGTGTATCATTGATTTAACTTTCTAGCAAATACTATCCTTTTAACATATCCAAAACTCTAATATTTTTCAATTAATACGAACAAATGTGCACCTTTCGTATTTTCAAAATGGCGTTAGCTAACTTCTGAGCTATTTCGAGGACATTCAAATCGACCACATGAACATCAAAGCTACCGCACGCCTTGTCGCCTCCTTATTCTGTGCTTCGGTTTACACGGTCGTTGAAAATGCTTGCCCCGAGCTAGCGAAACACATGTCACCGATTTTATTATAAAACAATTGCGTGGTGAGGAGTTTACCGACGTGATATTGTGTCAGCAAAATGAATCTATTTCGAATCTTTAAGATTACTGCCACTACTTTCTAGGTCAATAATTGACCTAAAAAGTGGTAAGTAATTTTTGAAATCTAATGATTTTCCCAGATTTTTTAAATTTCCCGGTCAGTTTAAGTTGGTAGTTCCGGTAATATAATAGTGGACGTACTCCCCAATTTCTAAGCACAATGCATATATTGCATATATGCAATATCTTCACTATTGCCGGAAATACCAACCTAAACTGTCCGCGAAATTTAAAAAAGTGTTTACTCGGTTGGTGACAAGTTAATTGTTGAAATTCGTATTCGAAAGTATCCAAATATGAGGCGGGGAGGAGGGGGCACTGATAAATATATCATACTTTCTTGGCCAGCACCGCACCCTTAAAGCTCTTCATCAAAGTTCTTTAGTTTCTTCCACTTTGTTGTACTTTTTGCAGTAAGGATGAAACCTCAGTTGTCGAAATAGGTATTGGGAGGAATCCCAATCTGTATTGTTGGTGATAAGTTTAAAAAAGGAATATTTCGTTTTTCTTTGGGCAACGTCCTACTCGTAAGCCCTTCATCAAAGTTATCATGTTTCTTTCACAGATAACAACGCTAGCATCTGACAGTTCTCTTTTTCTGTACTTTTTGCGCTGAGGATGACAACTTCATTGTCGAAATACGTATTTGTAGTAATCCAAATCTGTATTGGTGGTGATAAGTTTTAAAAAAGGACTATTTCGTATTTCTTTGGGCAACGTCCTACTCATAAGCCCTTCATCAAAATTACCGTGTTTCTTTCACAGATAACCACGCTAGCATCTGACAGTTCTCTTTTCCTCTACTTTTTGCGCTGAAGATGACAACTTCATTGTCGAAATACGTATTCGGCCTACGGCCAGATTGTACGATTACTCAATTAATTATTTTTGATTTGTTTGATTTTCTAAGTTTTCTTCTCGATTTTGTAGTTTTCCGTCGTTTTGCTCCCTATGTCTCCCTGGCTGAACGCACGTAGACAGGAACTAAGCGCTCGACACGGCGTAACGCACCCTATTGCGACTGTATTTGGTCAAAACGTCACAATTTCACATCGTATATCCTGGTTTCTTAGTTTTTATTCCCGAATAGCCTTAAATCGTAAGTATTTCGTCATTGCTAAGCCCCGCAGCTTAGATTGGGACTCCATTTAGAGCGACCGCGATCCAAAAATAGCCCTAATTTAAATATTATGGCAGATAACTTTGTTTACATAACCTCACTTTACCAGTCTCCCGTTTAAATACCCCCTGTTTTATGTTTATATTTATGTTTCATCAACGATTCTTGTTTCCTTCATTTATCACCTCGTAAAATCCGATTTCGTACAATTCGAGTGAATCATCACCTTTTCGATTATAGGTTAACACCCTAACTATGACTGATACAAGCGATTTAGATAGACAAATAGAGCAACTGAAACGGTGCGAAATTATCAGGGAGGCGGAAGTTAAAGCCCTTTGTGCTAAAGCTCGGGAGATCTTGGTGGAGGAAAGTAACGTACAAAGGGTGGACTCTCCAGTAACGGTAAGTACAATTCGTTTATAGTCCCGAAACGGGGAGATATAATCTGGTGATTTCTGTAGGTATGCGGTGACATACACGGGCAATTCTACGATCTGAAGGAACTGTTCAAAGTAGGAGGCGATGTTCCCGAAACGAATTACCTTTTTATGGGCGACTTCGTCGATCGAGGATTCTACAGTGTAGAGACCTTCCTGCTTTTATTAGCCCTAAAAGTAAGTCGATCTTGTGAAATGAATGTTGAAGCCTCTCCCAGGCGTTTCGGTTTAACAAGCAGGTAGTTATGAAAGTGTGCCCTATCCGGTTGTTTAGGGCCGTGCAACTGTAACATGATTAAAACATTATGCTTCTGCCCCTCCTTATTGTTGAGGTCATAATGATTAAAGAAACGTTCGGATTTGTGTTATTACCTCCCGTCTCTCTTGTATTTTGCAGGTTAGATATCCAGATCGTATCACGCTGATCCGTGGTAACCATGAATCTCGGCAAATCACACAAGTGTACGGATTTTACGACGAATGCTTGCGAAAATACGGGTCGATCACGGTATGGAGGTACTGCACCGAGATCTTCGATTATCTCTCACTTTCAGCCATCATCGACGGGAAGATTTTCTGCGTTCACGGCGGATTATCGCCTTCGATACAAACCTTGGATCAGATCAGGACGATCGATCGCAAACAGGAGGTACCCCACGACGGTCCGATGTGCGATTTATTGTGGAGCGACCCAGAAGGTAGGTGATACAGTTTTATTCCATGTTGATTTTTGTTTTAACCGAGTGACGGGCGTTGTTAGATACTCAGGGCTGGGGTGTGTCGCCCAGGGGTGCCGGTTATCTCTTCGGCTCGGATGTGGTGGCGCAATTTAACGCCGCCAACGACATTGATATGATCTGTCGGGCCCATCAGCTGGTCATGGAAGGATATAAGTGGCATTTCAATGAGACCGTGTTGACGGTTTGGTCGGCCCCGAATTACTGCTACAGGTAAAAAAACAATATCACCACATGGGTCGATTTATTAAGTTGTATCGTGATGGGGTGGTTACAGATGCGGTAACGTCGCCGCAATCCTAGAACTTAACGAGCACTTACAAAGGGATTTCACGATATTTGAGGCGGCACCGCAAGAAACCAGAGGGATCCCCTCGAAGAAACCTCAGGCTGATTATTTTCTATAATTTATTACCTTTAATAACTAATGTATATTGCGTGTACCGGGCGATCCGCTAACTTGAGTGCCGGAAGGCGTCCACCGTATTTTCTATTTTCTTTTCGCATGAAGGGGAATATTTTACTCCTGGCGGAGCGCATCGCCCTGTATATTGGATACCTATCTATTCATAGGCTCTTTAATATTTAAGGTTATGATAATGATAACAAACAAATGATAGATGATTCTTCACTAACACGAATACAAAACGCGAAAATCTCGTATAAGTTCCTTAGCTACTAATTGGTTTAAATTTTTAAGTAAAATCTACCCACACCCGTCCCTCACCATATCGAGGTAGGTCTCTTTATGACATTTCGACGCCATTTTGAAAAACAATTGTATAATTTGACAGCTATCAACCTGACGTTTATGACAAAATCGATTTGGAAAGTGTTTTCTTGGCGAAACCAGCAGGAAAGTGGCTTCACACCAATTCCCGGTAGTAAAATCAAAATCGGTTTAATTTGACAATTGTCAACGTCACGTTAACGTCAAAATCGTTTTGAACAGTGTTTTGTTAGCGAAAACAAGAGGAAAGTCCCTTTGTAACAATTTCCGGAAGTAGGATCGGCTATGTGACATTTAGACTTCGCCATTTTGAACAAAATTGGTATAATTTGACAGCTATCAATGTGACGTTTATGTCTAAATCGATTTGGAAAGTTATTTTTTAGCGAAAACATGAGGAAAAGCGCTTGGTATCAATTTCCGGTAGTAAACAGCTGTGTTGCATTTCGACTTCGCCATTTTGAACAAAATTTGAGTAATTTGTCAGCTGTCAAGAAACGCTACTCAAACGAGCGATAAATTTGATCCTTTTACCTTTTCCACTAATAAAATCAACACCCCAATCACACATCAAATTCGAAAATTTGACAGTTTCCACAATATCACTTACTTCTAAATAATCGCAAAAGCATAAGTTTAATTTTCTCGCCTTCTCGATAACTAGATCAGCTATGAGTCTTCGGCGCCATGTTGGAAAACAATTTCCTTGAATGATTTGTTAGCTGTCAAAATTACATTTGGCGTCAAAATAGATTTTATGCATAAATATAAAATCCCTTCTTTCGTATTCATTTTCCTTTAAACCGAATTGTCAAAAACACGCGACGTAGGAACTCAATCCTTAGCTTTGATACAATCGAAACGATAATAGATTGACAGCTGTCAAACCAAATTATATATTAAGTTATTTTGATCTAAAGACATCTTGAAAAACAAAACCAGTAACGACTACCTTGGATCTAAACACCTTCAAGTATCAATCATTTTGACATATAGCCTATAACATACCTCTCGGATTGGTAGCTGTCAAATGATTGATTTATACATTCGTTTGTTTTTGTTTTAAACGATAAATTAATTCTTTAGTGCTTCTTTAACGTTTAGATTTGGGAATTATGCTATACACATTCCTCAGTTTGACAGCTGTCAAATTATTAATGTGTACAGTTGGATTCTTTTCAAGAAAATGGAAGAAAAACAAGGTTTTACATCGTTACGTCACGTTTTTGCATATCCCATAATTTTAATTTTGACAGCTGCCGAATTGTAAGGTCTTATAGTTGAATTTTCCTTTCAAAGAAATGGAGGAAAAACAGCGTTTTTACATCTTTACGTCACATTTTTTGATGGTCGAAAATTTTAATACAACATACGACAGCTGTCAAATTGCAGTTGGATTCACGAGGGGAGGGAGGCGATCGCATATTTTGACAGCTGTCAAAAAACCTCTAGCGGTACTATCGCAAGACGTGATGTATAAATTTTGGATTTTTTCTTCGTTAGATTAGATTTTAGGATAGACATTTCTTATTGAAGAATCGTCTGGCGAATCCGTAAATTTATTACATACTCTAATAATTGTAGATACCTCAAAAAACAATATTAGTAAACATTGTATTATTAGCGTTAGTGTTTTTTCCTTTTTCTTTTCGTCTGTTTTTCCCATAATTTGTTTTTTTCTTTTTCGATTTTGTTTTCCCGACTTCCGGTTCCCTTTCCCAATTTTTTCCCGGATTAGAATTTTTTTCTTAGATTATAATAGTTCGTCTCTCCAGATGATGGTTACTGTCGCTGTCGTCGCTGGTTTCTACTACTTAAAGATGTATTGTATAATTGAAAAATTAAAAAAAAATACTGCCAAATAAAAAGTTTGTTTTTATAACTAATGCCGCGTTCTTATTGGTCCTTCCTAAAAAAAAAAAAGAAAATCGTTTGACAGTTTCGTCGCCTCTGACTATAGTGCGACCTCTATACGAGAATAGCGTAACCAAGCGGTGAACAGTACGATTTACGTTTCGTCTGTTCATTGTAGATTGGACCGTAAAAATTGTCTAAGTAAAAGATGCAGATGATGTTATTTCTATTATGTTCAAACCACTACAATACACTTGAAAAGTAGTTTTGTATAAATTTCAAATTACAGGATCCTGTATCACAGTATGCAGCGCCATCTTGTAAATAAAGTCACAATTTCTGCTGGAGGAAACGCGCCATGTTTGAAATTTCTCTCTTTTCGAGATGGGAACCTTAAAAATACTTCTAGCTTAGCTGAATGCGTCAAAAATTATGAAAAAACGACGTGTTTTGGGGGTATTTTTTTTTTTGTATTTCAAGCGGTAATAAATAACAACACAACGATTGGTTCCTAGTACCTCTTTATTATCACTTATTACATTTACTCGTTCATTTTAACGTCGTCTCATTCGTTCCTTACCGTCTACTCTACACGAATGAAATAAATACTAAACTACGCTATCGTATTTCTAATCACTTAGCATAAAATAAAAAATAATTCGTTTATCATACAACTGGTATCTCGAATACACAAATACAAATTTTCATAGCAAATAAATTATAAGATTAGTATAAAATACTGTACAATGAAGAAGATGAAGAAGAAGACGATGGATTTGTTTATATTTTAGTCTTACTTTGTTCTAGAACAACACAAAAATTTTCGAATTCTGCGATTTAAATTTGCCGCGTAAAATTCGAAATGACAAGTTTGGTGTTTGACATTTCTTTGACAGACTTAGTAACAATTATAGTCTGTTTCCATTCGTTTTTTTTTAAAGTAAATCCTGCGTGTTATGAAAGACGGAAAAGTACGATTGCCTTTAGTTATTTTCAAAAAGGAAAGAATCATAAGCACAAATTTGAACAATTCAATACCGCAATAAGCAACAAGATTGCATTCGAGGTTTTAAATTCAAATTTCCCGCGTAAAATTCGAAATGACAGGTGACGTTTAACGTTTATTTGACAGATTTTAATGACGGTTCACGTTTGGCACTTCGGTGGGTGCGATTGCCTTTTGTCATATCACACCGAAAACGAAAAACCAAAGGAAAGGGTTAGAATTTTCAATTTAAGCTCCCGCACAAAATTCGAGTTGCAAGTGACATTTGATGTGTATCTGACAGATTTCGTGACGATTGCAGTACCGTTTCTTTTGCCGTTTTGCAAAAGAAGTCGTAGTAAAAAAACAAACGAGTGCCCTTTGTCAAAAACGACACTCGCAAAAAGAGAAAAGTTGAGAGAAAAACAATCGCGATCTTCAAATCAAGTTCTATAGGAAAAATTAGAATGACAGGCGACGTTTATTTGACAGATTTAATGACAGGGGAAATCTGCTTCTTTTGTTTTCGTTTTAAGTTAATAAGGTTTAATCTGCTTTAATTTTCCCTTTTTCTATATTATTTCGACTATCGAAATCTATTTAACAAGTTAGAAATAATAAAACGCATATGACAGATATTGTTTGACAGATCATACATGACAGATGTGCTGTTTGACGTTTTCTAATGAATTTGACAAATTCGAACAAAACAAGCACTATTTAACGAATGACATTTGACAAGTAACAAATGACAAGTGACATCTAACAAGTGATAAATGACCAATTTTATGTGAATTTGACAGATTTATACAAATTAATCCTTTTCGTACACGATCTAACGTTTCCAACAAATTAAGCCTACGTGCTTTTCAATTGTCATTCGCATCGTATTTCCGTGGTTATAGAAATTTAAAAAAACAATCGAAATAATTGACGTAATTTTGACAGTTTCCGTTTAGAAACCCATCGCTCTTCGCTAAAGTAGAAACATTAATTTGCTAGGAAATCTACAGCTAACACGGAGTCAATACTGCTATAAAAATGTTTAATTAAATAAAAAATTGAGCAATTTCAAGCCTAGGTACGGGTAAAATTATAAGTAACAATAATAAGAAATGTCACAATTTAAGGAAAGAAAACCAGTAAGTACCACCACCTAAAAATTTATGTCACATTTTCACACAAAACGTGGACGATACGCGAGCTGTCAAATTTCTTAGATATTACAGAAATTTGACAATTTTGTCAAATGCCTCCTTTTGGTGGCGTAGACCAATAAATTTGACAGTTTCGTATTGCTTGAAGAATTCTAGCTAATTTAAACGAATATTTACAGAAGTATTATAGAAAATGGAAGAGTTTAGAATACAGACCATTCAAAGTGATAGGTAACATTTGATGTAGGTCAAAAAATTTCTTAAAATGGCAACAAATGTGACAGGCGTCAATAAATTCGACGGACGTTAATAAGTTTGACATACGTCATTGAACTTGACATAGGTCAATAAATTTGACATGGACCAATAAATTTGAAATACGTCAATGAATTTGACGGACATTAATAAGTTTGACATACGTCATTGAATTTGACATAGGTCAATATGTTTGACATGGACCAATAAATTTGAAATACGTCAATAAATTTGACGGACGTTAATAAGTTTGACATACGTCATTAAATTTGACATAGGTCAATATGTTTGACATGGACCAATAAATTTGAAATACGTCAATAAATTTGACATATGTCAATAAATTTGAGATACGTCAATAAGTTTAACATACCCCAATAAGTTCAATTATTCAATTTGATCGAAGTGAAGAAGTTTGACGTACGCTATTAATTTGACAGCTTTATTGAGTATTGAATTGTAGGCACCTGTCCCATATATTGATATGTGATAGGTGCTTACAATTTTGGCATGTATCAATAAATGTGACAGACGCTAACAATTGTGACAAGTGTGTCAATAAGTTTGACAGGTATCCATAAATTTGGTAGGTGCCCATCAATTTGACATAAGCAACCATTTTGACGGATGTCAATAATTTTGACGTAGATCAATACATTTTGACATTTTCGTTTTTAGGGGGTAAGTGGTATCCTTAATACTGATCTTTTCATTTCTTCTAAAAGAAATCGATCAGTGGCTCCTCGGTCGTTGATAAACGTTGAGCAATTACGTTGAATTACCTAGAAATTTCCTATAAAGTAGTTTGACAGCAAGCACTTCCGTAATATCCTAGAATTATAGTGAAGTCCTGCTATCGGCGCTATCACCTCCCTGCGATCACTAAAAAAATATCACATTTTTCGCTTGACGATTCGTGGAAAGAGTTAATTCGAGCCCGTGAAGATGGGCTATTTGTCCTCGTCCTCGTTCGATATCCGATCGTCGTCGACGTGCGAAGGTTCTAAGGCTTGGTTGAGGGGCGTGACCAAGCTGTTGAAATAAATGTCCATTTCTTTCTCCGACATTGTCCTTCGACTTTCGGGCACGTAAGTCGACAGCTTCCCTTCCATCGCCGATAGGCCATCTTCAGTACCGAACCATCTGATTTTCGACGAAGATCGGCGCTTGATTTTGGCGAATTTTCTCAAACTGATGGCGATGAGGATGACGCCGATGGTGAAGAGGACGTACATGGACGCCGATTCGACGAGGGGGAAGATGTTTAAGTACAGTTTGAATCTGGAGGCTAGGGTTTCTGGCAAGCCGTAGAGTCGCTGTAACAATGAAAGAAGGCAAATTAGAGATTTGATCGAAGATAGTTGAAGATGTCGATTAAGTTAGTGACGAAACAAGTGTCCCCAATCGACTTACGTTTTCGGTCCACAACATCGGAATGATCATGTTCGAGAACTTCTGCACGTTGTAGATGGTATCGACGTTACCCAGAAACATATTGATCTGATACCTAACAGCCACGTCCAACGGTAATCCGGATTCCTGCGAAAACGAAGGGAAAAAAGAAACGATTAAATCCTCGTCGATTTTCGTTCGTTTCTGACAAAACTTACCGGCTGGATGACGAAGTAACTTTCGTGTTTCCTCCTATCGGGCTTCAATCCGTCGACCATCTGAAGAAGGGAGGGATCGCTATCGAAGAAATGAGGGTAACTCAGGGCGATCGGGAAACCGTAGTAGCATTCGCGCACGTTCACTACACCGGGCGGCAGACATTTCGCCTGTTTACAAAAGCATTTGTTTCTCTCGTCGTATTTGCCGTTATCGTTCGAATTATTTTGGAATTTGTAAACGTAACCTTTAAGACCCGATGACGTGGTGGTATTGACGAAAACCTGAAACGAAAATATAGGCTATGTAGTAATATCGTTTACAAAAAAAAACACCTGTATATGATCAACTAGGAAAATACGGATGACGAAGATTAGAAACAATTTGGAAAGCACCCTGTACATACATAAAATAATATCCTTCCAGAGAGCATCCTGTATATACATATAATAATTTCCTTCCAAGAAGCAGCCTGTATATACATATAATAATTTCCTTCCGAGAAGCACCCTGTATATTTAATAATTATCTTTCGAGAAGCAGTCTGTATATACACCAATTTCTTTCCAAGAAGCACCCTGTATATTTAATAATTATCTTTCGAGAAGCACGCTGTATATAAAATAATGCCTTCCAAGAAGCATTCTATACATAAGTGACAGAAAGAAACTGGTTCCATTGAGGTAATCCAAAGATAAATATAAGCTTTAGATACAATATCTAAAGCACTCTATATATAAGAATAATTTCATTCTAAGAAGCGCCCTGTATATGATCAATCCAAAATACCGCGTTGTTACGTGGAATCTAGGGGACACCTTGTATATCTATAATCTTTTTTCCGAGTTGCACTCTGTATATCTGATGAATTAGAATAACACGGAACGATAAATGTTTTCTGTAATTTCCGAAGCACTCGGTATATACAGTGATTATACAAAATAACGAAACCCACGTGACCTCTAATGCAATATGACGTTGGCAACGAAATAAATATTCCTAAAATTTCTAACCATAATACGACAGGCAATTAACATCAGCGTAAAAGAACATTTTCAACACATACTATAACCAGAGTTTGTTAAAAAGGTGGATGACGTGTTATCAATAAGTAATGTAAATCGGATTGACGCTGTACACTCCTCCGAATTTTAATGTCGTGCCTTGCACGTAAGCGGAAAAAAGACCGGTTTACACTACTTAATGATAACACGTCATCCACTCTTTTATCAAACCTTAGTTATAACCCTTACAATAATTATTATTTCCCCATTTCTTTCCTGTATATAATTATTTATAAAGTCAAAATCTAACCTGTCAAATTTTATCTGTCATGAAAATCTGTAAAGTAATTTTAATTTTGAGCACTACTACGCAGCTAAGCGAGTTGCATACCTAAAAAGAAGGTTACGTGCGTTACATTATTTAGTAAGGACACTGTATATGGTGAGTAGTAAAAGATGGTACTGGAAAATTGGATGTGGTCCCCAGAACATCTGTATATGTTGTAAATCGGGTCAGAATGATGACGATTTGGTTATTTCTAAAACGCCCTCTACGTGGCGGATGTTGTACTAAAAGTAGTACAGGATGCTCTCTAAAACACCTGTATATAACGATTTTTATTTTAAAAGGGGATTGATTTCTAAAATATCCTGTAGATGGCGGCTGATGGTTCGTTAAAAAACGGTGATTTCAAACCAGGGTACGTATATAATATTTTTCGCCTTTGAATCGGCTTCGAAAATCACGCTGTATATAAGTTCCATCTGACGACTTCTAAAACATCCCCTGTATAAAACGGAAATTATATTTCGAGAAGACGTGGAAACGTGATACGATTTGTATATAAGAAACAAAGGACAATCGCTTTTCTAGATGACGCATTATATACAGGGTTGTCCCTTTAGAAACATGACAATCTCAACATATAAACGCGATTCTCTTCTTTTTCGTTAAATAAATAAATTTTTTAAGGATTGATTGATTTTCGCGAAATAAATCGAGGTAATCCTTATTAAGATGACCTTGAAGATGACGATCCTCCGAAACGTTAACTGTTTCGGCGTTGTAAATATCATTTTTCCGATCTAAACTTCATCATCTTCATGAACAACAAATAAAACCTTCAGTATCCGATGAAATTCCAATTCACTCTACGGATAATTCCGCGTATTTTTTAGAAGAAAATCGTGCTTTTCCAGTGATTTAATTATGGAAAGGTTATTAAAAATTGCGCATCTGCGATAGCGAACAAAATAGGCAGAAATATGTGGAAACTTGTTTTATTACCGCTTGTAATGCAAATTTCGAGTTGTTTGTTGTAAAAAAGCGAGATATCGTTGATATTTACAGGTAACGCAGTTAAGGACAATTAGCCATATTAAACGTGTCGTAATCCTAATGGCACTTTGATGTCTTTAAAGAAAAATTATGGCATAATTAAGACTTATTTGTTGCGGAGAAGATATGAAGAATGTAGGCTTGTTTGCGCTTTTATTGCGCCACTAGAACGGCGGGGTTTTGGTTTGCGTTAGTTGTAAAGTCTGGAAAAAAATTCGGAAAGAAATCCGGAAGAAAATCACTTGGGAGATGAAAAGCGGTCCAAAAAGGGCACCCTCAAAAATTCGAAAGTAGGAAATTTAGTTCAAGTTCGTAACACTTCTTAGAATAAAGTTTTGGAACCTGTCGGAATGTTTGGAAGAAATCTTCCATAAGCTCAGATTTGGAAGATGTTAGTTGAAGCACTCAAATCAGCCCCGCCCTGCTGTGTTTGGAAGAAGTCTGCAGAAGTGATGAAATTCAGAAAACAATTGGGACGAAATAGCACACAAGGTCCAATCTTGGAAGATCCTACGCTATAAAATTGGCGTAGTAAGAGTTTCCGTGGGTACAGCTTTGGAGTACTTGGAAGAAAGTCCAAGGATGTCTTCCAAGTGATCTAATTCAGAAGGTTATTTGGAAAGAACTGTCCAAAAAGTCAAATATGTAAGATCCCATACTATAAAAAGCGTAAAATTTTGAAGTGCTTGGAAGAAAGGCCACGGAAGTCATCCAAGTGATCAAATTGGGATGATTATTTGAAAGTAAATCATAAAAGGTCAAACTTGGAATATCTGACACTATTAAAATTCGTGCCCTCGAATGTTCGTAAGGTAAAGTTTAGGAGTGCTTGGAAGGAAGAATGATCAAATTCAGATGATCACTTGGAAGAAACTGTGCAGATGGTCTAATCTTGGAAGATCCCACACCATAAAATTCGCATAGTAAGACATTCCGAGCGTAAAGTTTTGGAGTGCTTGAAAGAAAGGCCACGGAAACCTTTAAACTAGTCAAATTCGGAAGATTATTTGGAAGGAAATGCGAAAAGGGTCAAACTTAGAATATCTTACACCATCAAACACGCGCCCTAAGATATTCGTAATGTTAAGTTTCGGGGTGCTTGTAAGAAAGTCCGTAAGTCTTCTAACTAATCAAATTCTTCCAAAGTCTTCCAAGCGATGAAATTCAGATGATTATTTGGAAGAGACTGCTCGAAAAGTTAAATTTGGAAGATCCCATACTGTAAAATTCGTGTGGTAAGACGTACTTGGAAGAAAGGCCACGAAAGTCTTCCAGAGTGATTAAATTCGGAAGATTACTTTGAAGGAAACGGGAAAAACGTGAAACTTGAAATATCCTACACTATTAAAACTCGCGCGCCAAGATATTTCTAAAGTAAAGTTTCGGGGTACTTGGAAGAAAGTCCGTAAGTCTTCCAACTAATCAAATTCAGAAAATTATTTGGAAGGGGCTGCTCAAAAAGTCACGTTTGGTAGATCCCCCACTATGGAATTCGCGTAGTAATACATTCCGAACGTGAAGTCTTGAAGTACTTGGAAGAAAGGCCATGGAAGTCATCCTAGTGATCAAATTGGAAACATTATTTGGAAGAAAACGCATAAAAGGTCATACTTGGAATATCTTACACTATTAGAATTTGTGCGCTAAAATATTCCTAAAGCAAAGTTTCCGAGTGCTTGAAAGAAAGAAGAAGAAGAAAGTCCGTAAGTCTTCCAACTAATGAAATTCAGAAAATGATTTGGAATAAACTACGCAGAAGATCAAATTTGAACGATATGGCACTATAAAACTCCGCTAATATGACATTCCGAGGGTAAAGTTTTGGAATACTTGGAAGAAAGTCCACCAAAAACCTTTAAGAGGAGATGATAATTGAAACATTCACCAACAGTCCTATCTTGCATCTTAATGTTCGTATAGTAATACTCTTTGGTGTTGAATTTTGGAGTGTTTTTGGAAGAAAACCCACAGAAATCTCGCAAACCATCAAATTTGGAAGACAGCTAAAGAACTTGACAGTGGTTCTATCCTGTGCCCTAAACTTCATGTAACGAGACATTTTGACAAGGAAATAAGTTTGGGAGGTACTTGTTGGAGTGAGATTTAGTAGTATCTGGAAGAAATTCTGAATAAATCTTCCAACAGATCAGACCTGGAAACCATCTGTCGAATGGTTTACCAATAATTTTATCTTTAAGATTTAAACGTCGTGTAATAGGATTTTCTGTTTGAAAAAGCAATAACTTAATCATTTCTCGTCTAAATTGTGAAAGTATTTGGCAGAAATTTCGCAAAAATTTATAAATGGTCCAAATTTGGAAGATAATGCTTAGAGAACTTACCGCTAGTTTTATCGTACACCAAAGTTCTTTAGAATGTTTGATTTGAAGTATGGTTGTTTTTCGAATTTTCTTCCAAAAGCTCTAAAAGTTCATCCCAAAACCCTTAGACACTTGAAGGTGTAAAATGACACTGTTGCGATAGAATTCGGGTAACACAGCATTCCGAGTGCAAAGTTTTGGAATGCTTGGAAGAAATTACACCAAAGACCATTTAAAAAAGTAGTGCGATTTGGAAGATATTAGTCGAAAGTCTCTCCAGCAGTCGAGTCTTGCACCTTAATGTTCGTTTACTAATTACCTTTTGGCTTTGAATTTTAGGGTGTTTTGGAAGAAGATGATTTTGATGATTTTCTTCCAAGCACTTCAGAATTTTGGGCTATAAAGTCTCATTTTGCGCATTTTTTAAATTCCAAGATTTGGCCTTTCCACGGGAGCATAGAGTTTTGGAGTTGTTGGAAGAAACTCTGCGAAAGTTTTTTAAAGGATCAAAGCTAGAAGATTGTTGGGCACGAAGTGCGCTGAGGATCAAATTTGGAAGATCATACACTGTGAGTTCGGAGTGCTTGGAAGAAAGTCTACCAAACACCTTTGAAAATGTCAGATTTGGAGAATGCTAGTCGAAGTGCCCTCCTTAGTGTTCGTGTAGTAATATTTTTTACGTTGAATTTTGGAGGGTTGTTGGAAGAAAGCCCATGAGAATCAAGCAAAGCATTTAATTTAGAAAGCAGCTAAAGAACTTGACAGTGGTTTTGGAATATCAGATTTGGCAGATGTTAGTCGAAACATTCACCAACAGTCCCATCGTGCACCTTAATGTGTGTATTATAATGTTTTTTTCGTTGAATTTTGGAGTGGTTTTGGAAGAATACTCACAAGAATCAAGCAAAGCATCAAATTTAGAAGACAGCCAAAAAAACTTGATAGTAGTTTTGAAATATCAGATTTGGCAGACGTTAGTCGAAACATTCACCAACAGTCGTATCGTGCACCTTAATGTGCATATAATAATGTTTTTTTACGTTGAATTTTGGAGTGGCTTTGGAAGAAACCCCACAAGAATCTCGCAAATCATTAAATTTAGAAGACAGCTAAAGAGCTTGACGGTGGTTTTGCAAAATTAGATTTGGCAGATGTTAGTCGAAACACTCCCCAGCAATAGAACACTATTGCAAATTTGGAAGACCATACACTAAGTTCGGCATGCTTGGAAGAAAGTCCACCAAGCAACTTTAAAAAATGTCAGATTTGGTAGATGTTAGTCGAAACACTCATCAGCAAGAGAAAACTACTGCCAAGTTTTTCTAATTGGATCTTCCAGATTTGACCTTTTTGGAGGATTGGTTTGGAGTATCTTCCAAGTATTTCGACAAAGTACGGCCCGAACCTTTACTGATTCAACTTTTTAAGAAGTGAGTCTTTCGACTAATATCGGACTAAATTTTTGTCTGTTTTGGAAGAAACTCCAAGAAAATCTTCCTAAAGATGTTAGTTTAGAACGGTACGTACGAAAAAGTAATCGTTTGAAAAAGAACCTAAATTGGAACTTACCAACGGTTTCGTCCTGCAGAGACTTTTCCTGTAGAAATAAATTGTTTGGTTCTGGTCCAGGGAGCTCGCAAACTTGGTACCATCCGAAGCGTAACGCACGTTTCCGCAGTGCCCGTCCCATTGGGACAATTGGGACGAACCCCTGTACGTGTCCAAAAGTCCAGCTTTAGTGATGTCGTCTTCTCCCGTGAAGATCGTCTCGAAATCTCCTTTGAAATTATACATCTACCAAAAGAAAATTGGTCAGATTTCTGCAAAAAACTTCCAAAAAATGACGACCTACCCTATCGATTAATCCCAACTTATCGAAATCGATCCAGGAGGGTAGGAAGCGGTAGCCCAAACTCATGAGGGTGCTTTCGTAACCGAACATGAACTCTTTGGGTGACATCTTCACCAGGGGCTTGCTGTCCGTCTGTTTGATGAGGAAATTTAATCCGCTTCGCGTGAAGAACGACTTTTTGGCGACCACATCGGCTATGCTCTGGAAACGAAGCGAAAAAATCATTTTCGAAACTCCAAAAACCGCATTCGTCGACTGACATTCGCTCTCGACTTCGCCCAAGTTACTAAAATGTCGCGTTCTTAATCGTTTAGTCCGTAATTTTATGCGAAAATCCGAAGAAATGTTACCCGGTCACTTAATTGGCGAGATTTTACGACTAATATCCAACGCGTGGTATTTATCGATTATAAAATGCAAAAATTCTCTCTAAGAAACCGTTTAAAAATAGTCGAACCGAATGACGTAATCGTCCTAGTAAGTAAGAGTTGCACGACCAAATTGCATACAGAATTTTATGTCAATTACATCGACAATAGCAAAAGGTTACCCAACGGTGAACGGTCTCGCTTTACATACAAATTTTTTTACGATTTTCTCCGCCGAACGTATCGGCTCGTCTTTCGGAAGATGATCCTTAAAAATCCGAAACTTCGATTAGTTCCAGGTCGCATTAGAACCTAGTTTCGATAGTTACAGACTACTCATAACAATTGAAAGTCGTCATAAAATCTCGTTCATAAATTTTTATGCAGAAATTCATAAAAAAATCTTCCGACTTTTGACCACTCCTTGTATATTCTACAGGACGCGTCAGTAAGATTGGAATGTGACATTGGAACTTGACAATTTCCAGATCCCGATAGAGACGATGGAGAACACGGCGTTCAGTTGCGGAAGCAAAAATGCCAAAAATGTTGAAAGTGACGTCATACGAAAAGAAAATGGCGATATCGAACAAATGCCGGGCCAGGGAAATTTCCCTTTACTAATCGATGTCATAGATCGCGGTGTGTTAGAAATAACCGACATAGTGAATCGAAGGCGTTCGTTTTGGCACAAAATAAGCGAAAAATGGACAAAATGCGACGAAGAAATGTCAATATCTGCTGAACCGCTGTACCGGTTTCCGTTCTATTTTCTCCCGTCGAATCTGCACCTCTGAGTGAGTTAGAAACAATCGAGGTACTAGCGCACTTAGCATTTAATATCACGAAAAGGCGCTAAATGTAGACGCCAGCGTTGACATTACTGGAACGGAAATGTCTATATCTCGGAAACTAGGAGGGGGAACTGCAAATTTATTTCACCAGTCGATTCCGTAGATCGAAGTGTATTAGAAACAGCCGACGTACTGAACCGAAGGCGTTTCTTTTGGCACAAAATAGGCGAAAAATGGACGTGGCCGTTCACAAAATGGGACGAAGAAATGTCAATATCTGCTGAACCGCTTTACCGATTTCCGTTCTTTTTCTCCCGCCGAATCTGCACGCTCTGAGTGCGTTAGAAACAATTGAGGTGCGGGCTCACTTTGCATTTAGTTTGACGAGAAGGCGCTAAATGTACGCGGCAGTATTGACATTACGGGGAAAGAAAATGTGGGTTTCTCGGAAACTAGGAGGGGTCTGAAAATTTCTTTCACCAGTCAATTCTCTAGATCGGAGTGTGCTAGAACCAACCGACGTATTGAAGCGAACGCCTTTGTTTCGGCACAAAATAGGTGAAAAATGACAAAATACGACGAAAAAGTGTCAATATCTTCGAAACCGCTGGATCGATTTTCGTTCCGTTTTTTACCGGTCGAATCAGCAGCTCCGGATGCGCTAGGACTTCGATTTGACAAAAAGAGCACTAAATGCAGACGGAAGTATAAACATTACGCGAGAACTAATGTCAATATCTCGAGAAATAGTAGGAAGATATGCAAATTTCTTTCACCAGTCGAATCAGCAGAGCAAAATGCGTTGGAAGCAGTCGATGTGGTGTATCGAAGTCGTCCGATTCGATGCAAAATTACGAAAAAACATAATTTACTGAATAAAACGAAGGAACATCAATATCTACCAAACTACTTAGCAGATCGGCGAATTTTTTTCTTTTCAGATTAGCAGAATAAAATGCCTTAGAAGCACGCGATGTGCTGTGTCAACCTCGTCTAATTTGATATAAAATTACTGAAGATCATTTTTTACTTAAACGAACAAAGAAACGTCAATTTCTCCCAAATTACTCAACACATCTGTAAATTTCTTTCACCAATCGAACCAGCAGAGCAAATTATGTTAGAAGCAGTCGATCTGGTGTATCGAAGTCGTCTGGTTTGATGTGAAATTACGAAAAATCATGATTCACTAAATACAACAAAGAAACGTTAATATCTCCAAAATTACTTGACAGATCTGCAAATTTCTGTCACCAATCGAATTAGCAGATCAAACTGCGTTGGAAAAAGTTGGTGTGCTCTATCTAAGTCGTCCGATTTGATACAAAATTACGAAAAATGATTTTTTACTAAAAAGAAACATTAATATCTCCGAAACTACTTAACAAATTGCAAATTTCTTTCGCTAGTCGAATCAGCAGAGCAAGCTGTATTAGAGGCAGTAGATCTGCTGTACTTAAGTCGTCTGGTTTGATGCAAAATTACGAAAAATCATAATTTACTAAATACAACAAAGAAACGTTAATATCTCCAAAATTGCTTAACAGATCTGCAAGTTTCTTTGACCTATCGAATTAGCAGATCAAACTGCGTTAGAAAGAGTTGATCTGTTGTATGTAAGTCGTCCGATTTGATACAAAATTACGAAAAATCATTTTCTACGAAATACAACAAAGAAACGTCAATATCTCCTAAATTACTTAACAGATCTGCAAATTTCTTTCGCCAATCGAATCAGCAGATCGAAGTGCATCAGAAATAATCGGCCTACTGCACAGTAATTCCCCCGCTTCAAGGAAATGCGCGAAAATTCGTCTTTACCGTCATGACGTAATAACATTCAAACTCGCTTTCTTCCTTCAACACTTTCTCTCCTCCTCTTTTTTCTCCATCGATACTCGCCTTCTTCGCACCGCAAAATGCAAACAGGTTATTACGCCCTTACGTCACATCCACGACTAAATCAACCGACGGCTTAATAATGCGAGAAATTTCAATCGTTTCTGGTTTCGTTTCCTCCTCGTCGATCCGCGAACCCGGAATTTTTCGCGAATTCCGCACCGAATATTGACATTCCGTCGCGCATTTCTATCTTTAGTTTGAAAATCGAAGAAAGCATTGTCGATCAAGAAAAAAACAAGAGGCGATAAATTAGGTCATCGCGTTATTCAACTGTTTTACGTAACAGGCGCACGAGTAAAAGTTAATCAGAAGTAAACATACAGCTCGCGTAATGCCGAGTTTGTAGGTCAGTTTAGTAGTCGAGTCAAGATCCATGTAGGCAGACAGCGCATAGTGAAAAGAGACGGGGCATATCTCGCGATTAAAGCGAGAAAGATGGAAATCGTCATGAGGATAGAAACATATGACGACGGTGAAAGCGCTCTTTAAACTGTTTAAGATTTTAAATATCGTTCGGTGTGTTGGATAGCTAGTACCGTTCTGTTATTGGGAAACGGTACCGTTTTCCTTATGGTACCGCTCAAGATGATTTTACGACTTGTATTTCTCCGATTGTACAAAGAAGCGAATCGCGCGTAATCTGAAAATTATATAATTTTAATCGTTGATTACGTCGCGAGTTTGGAACGCTTTCTAGTTCCGAGTCGATTGTACCCCGTTATGGTGAATCAATTAGCTACTTTTGAGTACGTGTATGATAAACGTCTCGGTACCACACATCTGTTCTTCCTGATTCATTAAAATCCACACCGACGAGCCGTTTGCTTAGTAGACTGTTACAAATTGCTACCGCGTAAAGAAGGTTGAGGTACCTAAACTTGCGGAATTTTAATTGAATGGAATCTTTTCTTATGCATTCCGATCTTAAGATGGCACCGGTGAAAGAATTTCACGCGTAGCTCAAATCGTTTCGACGATATATCCAATGAAAAGGGAAAATCGGGCGATTCGAATTTTTGCAATTTCCACGTGAACTAAATGTCCGCTTGTAGATTTAACGCTTCAATCGTGTTTATTTTTCCATGGAGATTTCACCGGTGAAATAATTTCGTTGATAGCTCAAATCGTACGGGAGGTAAAGGCGTTTTTCGGTCAAAAAAGCAAATCTAAAATTCTCTCTTGTCCTATTTCTTGGAAAGCTGGGTACCCCATCGCTAGGTAGCGTTTAGTTTCACCTGGAGAATACGCTAGTGAAAGAATTTCGTGGATGGTGCAAGTCGTTCGACAGATATCTTCAATCTAAGTTGAAAATCGGACGATTCGAATTTCCGATTTTTTCTCGCCAAATGTTTGTCCTACTGGCGTTTTAATACTTCAATTGGGCCTATTTGTACTTGAAGATTTCACCAGTGAAAGAATGTTGTTGATAACTCAAATCATTCGGAAGATAATGACGTTCGAATTTCCGAACTTTTCTCGCCAAATGTTTGTCCCACTGGCGTTTTAATACTTCAATTGCGTTTATTTTTACTTGGAGATTTCACCGGTGCAAGAATTTCGTTAATAGCTTAAGTCATTCGGGAGATATTGACGTTGTTGTGTCAAAAAAGGAAATCCAAAAATTTTCTCGTTATATTCCTTGCAGATCCGGATACCTCATCGCTATTTGAATGCTTAGATCGTGTTTAGTTTCGCCTGGAGATTTAGCTAGTGAAAGAATATCGGGAAGGGCTCAAGTCGTTCGTCAGACATCGTCAATCTAAGTTGAAAATCGGACGATCCGAATTTCCGAAGTTTTCTCGCCAAATTGATGTTCTAGTCGCGGTTTGACGCTTCAATCCGGTTCATTTTTACTTGGAGATTTCACCGGTGAAAGAATTTCGTTCATAGCTAAAATCGTTGGAGAAATATTGACGTTCTTTCTGTTAAAAAACGGAAGTCTAAGTTTTCTTAGTTTTCTCTAACATTGGATATCCACGTTCTAATTTCTGAATAAAAATGAGGCAAAATAAAAGCGGTAATACACGCGTTTAGAAATGTGTATATATTTAAGATATATTTAGAAACAAAGAAACCCAAAAAAAAGTGACGGGTACGAATAACAGATTGCACAACGAAAAGACGAAATGTCAAACGTCCAAAATATACTGACGAAATCGTTAGGTATTAGAAGGAATTTTAATAATTGCTCACGTATAACCTTGCAAGGATTTAATTTCCTTCGATCTTTTATATACATTTAATTTCCTACAATTAAAAGCAGCGGTTCCTAAACGGTGGAATGCGTACATTTAGAGGGGCATGGTAAGCTCCTTAGGGGCACAAGAGAAAATATTCGAATGTGACCAAACCATAAAACCGTATTTTTCTTAACAACATCGTACGTAGTAACCACCATTTTTAAAAACGAAGATGCAAAAGTGAAAAAATGTTAGGAACCACTTTCAAGATTACTAATGACCAAACGAGTGTAACGTACAGTTGAAACAAGTGAAAAATCTAGCTCCATTGTCTTTTGTTTGTTAAAAACTAAGGGCACAATTGATCATAGTTGTAAAGAAAGGGTTACGCACATGAAAAAATGTTGAGAACCACTGTCAAAATTAATAATTATCAAGGAAGGCATAATACGTGAAATAAATCCGAAACATGTGACCACCGCCTCTTTTTAACATTAAAGGGCACAGTTGACAGTTTTTTTTTTTTGGAAAGGGGCACGGATGTGAAAAATGTTGAGAATCATTTTCGGAGTTACTGTTATGACCAAAAATGAGCAGAGAGTATACTTGAAACGAATTCAAAGCACATCCACATCCATTTTTTGTCAAAAACTAGAAACACCTTCTTTTTCTTCAAGAAAAGCTGATTCATGCAAACATTTTGGGAACCACTGTCAACATTAATAATAGCAAAACCACAGCGCAAAGTTCATTTGAAATAAATCGAACTTGTAAGGCTACAGCCCTTTTTGACAACAAAGAACAGAATTAATAGTTTTCGCTTGAGGAAAACGTTTGGGAACCTCTTTCCAAATTACTAACAATAAAAAACATCAGCGCAAAGTATACTTGAAACAGTGGCGTAATACGCGAAGCATTCCCAAAACATAAAACAATTGTCTTTCTTCAACAACGAAGGACACAATTGATTTGTCCTCTTTCTTTCGGAAGGGAGCACCACCAGTAAATAAGTATTGGGAACCACTGTTAAACTTCAAAATGACTAAGGAAAGGGAATGGAATGATACGTGAAACAAATCCGAAACATAAGACCACCGCCTTTCTTTCACAATTGTATCCCTCAACTGATCTTTTTTTGGAAGGGAGCACGAAAGTGAAACATTTTGGCAACCACTTTCGAAATTAAAAATAACGAAAAACGTCTGAAATATACTAGAAACAACTACAAAACGTTCTCTCCCATTCTCACAATTGATTACAGTGCGTTTTAATCGGATAGGGGTTTGGGTACTACTGCTTGAATCAGTGTTAAACCAGAGATCCTCAATTTCTTTTTAGTTTGATATCATCCATCACTTACATTTCCAGAAATAAAGAGTCAGAATTGGCGATATCCTTTTTTTGCAAGGGAGTACGAAAATGAAACATTTTGGGAACCGCTTTAGAAATTAAAAATAACGAAAAAAACGCGTGAAATATATTAGAAACATCTACAAAACGTTCACCCATTCTCACAATTGATTACAGTTCCTTTTAATCGGATAGGGGTTTGGGTACTACTGCTTGAATCAGTGTTAAACCAGAGATCCTCAATTTTTTAAGTTTGATATGAACTATCACTTACATTTCCAGAAATAAAGAATCAGAATTGACGATATCCTTTTTTTTGCAAAGAGGTACTAAAGTGAAACATTTTGGGAACCGCTTTCGAAACTAAAAATAACGAAAAAGACGCGTGAAATATACTAGAAACAACTACAAAGCGTTCATCCATTCTCACAATTGATTACAGTTCCTTTTAATCGGATAGGGGTTTGGGTACTACTGTTTAAATCAGTGTTAAACCAGAGATCCTCAACTTTTTTTTTGATATCATCTATCACTTACATTGGTAGAAATAAATGAGCAGAATTGACGATATCCTTTTTTGCAAGGGAGTACGAAAGTGAAACATTTTGGGAACCGCTTTCGAAACTAAAAATAACGAAAAAGACGCGTGCAATATACTAGAAACAACTACAAAGCGTTCATCCATTCTCACAATTGATTACAGTTCCTTTTAATCGGATAGGGGTTTGGATACTACTGGTTAAATCAGTGTTAAACCAGAGATCCTCAACTTTTTTTGTTTGATATCATGTATCACTTACATTGGTAGAAATAAATGAGCAGAATTGACGATATCCTTTTTTGCAAGGGAGTACGAAAGTGAAACATTTTGGGAACCGCTTTCGAAACTAACAAATAACGAAAAAGACGCGTGCAATATACTAGAAACAACTACAAAGCGTTCATCCATTCTCACAATTGATTACAGTTCCTTTTAATCGGATAGGGGTTTGGATACTACTGGTTAAATTAGTGTTAAACCAGAGATCCTCAACTTTTTTTTTGATATCATCTATCACTAACATTGGCAGAAATAAATGAGCAGAATTGACGATATCCTTTTTTGCAAGGGAGTACGAAAGTGAAACATTTTGGGAACCGCTTTCGAAACTAACAAATAACGAAAAAGGCGCGTGCAATATACTAGAAACAACTACAAAGCGTTCATCCATTCTCACAATTGATTACAGTTCCTTTTAATCGGATAGGGGTTTGGATACTACTGGTTAAATTAGTGTTAAACCAGAGATCCTCAACTTTTTGTTTGATATCATCTATCACTAACATTGGCAGAAATAAATGAGCAGAATTGACGATATCCTTTTTTTTGCAAGGGGGTACGAAAGTGAAACGTTTTGGGAACCGCTTTCGAAACTAACAAATAACGAAAAAGACGCGTGAAATATACTAGAAACAACTACAAAACGTTCATCCATTCTCACTATTGATTACAGTTCCTTTTAATCGGATAGGGGTTTGGATACTACTGGTTAAATCAGTGTTAAACCAGAGATGCTCAACTTCTTTTGTTTGATATCATCTATCACTTACATTGGCAGAAATAAATGAGCAGAATTGACGATATCCTTTTTTGCAAGGGGGTACGAAAGTGAAACATTTTGGGAACCGCTTTCGAAACTAAAAATAACGAAAAAGACGCGTGAAATATACTAGAAACAACTACAAAACGTTCACCCATTCTCACAATTGATTACAGTTCCTTTTAATCGGATAGGGGTTTGGATACTACTGGTTAAATCAGTGTTAAACCAGAGATCCTCAACTTTTTTGTTTGATATCATCTGTCACTTACATTGGCAGAAATAAATGAGCAGAATTGACGATATCCTTTTTTGCAAACTTATGCACAACCGGGTACAGATTGAGAACCGCTGGTTTATAACGATACAGGGAATTCCCAAAATCTTTCCGGATGAAATCGACCTTCACCTTCTCCGTTACATCATTGGCGCTTACCCTTTTTTGGATTTTTTGTCATCTTACCTGCTTCGATCGTAAATAAATTTAAATTCTTCTGATATTGGAGATAAAAATAATAATAAAATAAATTAGACGGACAAATTAATGGAACATAGTCAACGTAAAAGCGGCGTTAGAAAAACCGTTTAGGAGCTAATTAGGCGACCGATTACGTCGTCCAATCGTAAAAGCAGGAATTTGAAGTTTTTGTGCGTGTAAACAATGACACTCGACTTGTGTGGCTTTGTTTTTAAACTGACGTTGTCGGTTTTACCAGAGTCTTTAGGTGACAAAAAGAAATTGTAAACAAACAGGCCTAAATGTGTAATCGAAGAAGAAGAAGAAAAAAAGGAAGAATTCTTTCGTGGCGTTAAAAACCCATTAAAATTGATAAGCAAATTGTATCGATTTTTCTACTTTTCGTTGATATCTAATGAAGGGTTATAGAATCATGTTTCAACGTTACACTTTCACTTGTTCCCGACCGCAAGTATACGCTAATTTTCATTTTAAAACTATTATTTATTACCATTGCAATGCATCCGTAATAACTTTCGTCGAAATTTTATTAAACATATGAGCTATGTATTTATGCATCATCGATGATTCGATCGCTAAATTCTAGTAGCCGGGGAAATTGACAGGTCCCCGAATCAATTGTTTCAGCGAAAAGACACGGCACAAAAGACGAAAGTTGTGCTAATCAATTTGTGTACTTCGCAAAAATCCGTGGCGGAAATGTCTCGTGTTTACGTACGCATACTCGTACTATTTGCTTTGTCACGAAAGGGTGGAAATCCTCAGACTCGATTTGAAGAAATCCCGAATACTCCTTTGATGATAACCTTGACGTTATCGGATTCGAACCGTTAAAAGCACTATTTTCGAGAAGTTAACACCGTGCGGACCTAGGCTGGTTTCTTTCCTTTCGATATTTAAAAAATTCAGTCAAAAATGTTCGGTAATGAACGAGAAAACGGACAACGCTTGGTAATCGTTCAAGATGAAATTGTTATAAACTCCTGTTCCGTAACGGTCGTTATCCCTCGATAGGCGTTCGGTACGAAACAAGCCCTCATCTTTGAGAAAATGTTTATCTCATCACGTTTTTGCCCTTCGCGTAGCAGATATTTCGAAAACGACTTGAGCAATCCCTGAAATTCTTTCCCCAACGAGTTCGCAGGTTGAAAACACTTCGGTTGGAACCCCTATAATGTTAATGGGAAATGTCGTTTATGAGGAACAGTTAAAAATAGAAATTCTCCAATTTCCATCTTCATTTTAAGATATCTCGAGAACGATTTCAGATATTTACCAAACATTTTCACTGTCAGATTCCTCTAATCGAAGCGATTCGGACAAATAGGTTAGCCTAGTACGCAGGTATTAGTTTAATGGAACAATCGCCAAATCTCAATTGTTTGATGTTTATCTACAACAAACGAAAACAGATATTTCGTAAACGGCTTAAGCAATCCATGAAATTCTTTCACACGCGAATTCGCGGGTTAAAAATACTTCGGTTGGAATGTTGATGGGAAATGTAGTTTATGAGGAACAGTTAAAAATGCAAATTGTCCGATTTCCATCTTTATTGGAAGATATCTCAAGATCAATTTAAGATATCGCCGATTTTTTTTCACGGGTAGATTCTATGAACACAAGCAATTCGGACAAAGGTGCCAATCTAATTTACAGATGTTTTTTTAACGAACGATAGAAAAATCTGATTTGTTCGACTTTGGTCCTCGACAGAGAAACGTCAATATCGCCATAACGGGCCTAGCGATCAACGAAATTCTATTACCGGCGCAATTGTCAGGTGAAAATACGTGCGATTAATGCGTCTTATTAACTGGCGGTGAAACTCCTATTTTATGAAACAAGTGAAGAAATCGTCTTCGAGGGAAGATACACCGACGACGTCTTAGGAACGACTTGGATGGCACGCGAAATTCTTTCACCTAAAGATCCTTGGGCACAAATCGTATGCGATAAAATCATCAACTTATTTCTAGGTGCATTTTTTAATGATTTGATTTTAGATAAAGAAACATATCTCCAAACCAATTTGAGCAATCCGTGAAATTCTTTCACCAATGAATTGGCGGGGTGAAAATACTTCGGATGGAATTATTACAGTGCAGCTGGGAAATGTAGTTTATGAAGAACAGTTAAAAATGTGAATTCTCCAATTTACATCTTCATTCGAAGATATCGCGAAGGCGATTTAAGTTATCGTCGAAATTTTTCACCGGTGCATTCCCCAAACTCAAGCGATTCGGACAAAGATGTCAATCTAATTTACAGGCGCTTACTTTCAAAGAACGGTGCCAAAATCTGATTTGTTCGATCTTGGTCCTCAACAGAAAAACGTCGATATCTGCAAAATTAGGCAAGCATTCAACGAAATTCTTTCACCGGCGAAATCTTCAGTTGAAAATACACACGACTAAAGTGTCAAACTGGGAGTGAAACTCCTAGTTCATAAAACAAATGAAGAAAACTAAATTTCCGATTTTCATCTTCGACGATGTTTTAACAAACAACTGGCCATATCTTCGAAACGACTTGAGCAAACGACGAGGTCTTTAAACTAACAATAATGCGCTTAATTTAGTCGAAATTTACAAAAATTTGATATGACGAATTCTCCATTTTTAAGGAAGATACGCCCATATCTCTTAAACGTGTTGAACAATTTACGAACTTCTTTCAGCGACGCTTTCCGTAGGTCAATATGAATTAGACTGTATCGTTAATTTAACGGTTACGTGTTTGCTTTCGTCGAAAATGACAAATACTTAATTCACTAATTTTTTCACTTCGAACAAAGGAAGGCTTGTATCTCAAAAACGACTTGGGCTATGTCAAAAATTGTTTCGCTAGTGGAATCCCCAGGTCGCAATGTATCGAATTGCATTCGCAAAGTGATTTTAATCGTATTGGTTTAGCCTGAAACCATCAAAATCTAGCTCGATGACTTTCCATTTTTGACCGGTGTAGGTCCCATATCTCGAAAACTACGTGAGTTATTATTAAAATTGTTTCACTAACGGATTCTGCGAGTTCAAGTGTATCAAACTGGATATTTAAAGTAATTTTTGTCCTCTTGGTTTGGCATGAAAGCAACAAAATCTAGCCTGATGAATTTCCCTCTTTGACCAGTAATGGTCTCTTACGACGAAAACTGCTTGAGTTATTGTTAAAATTGTTTCACTAACGAATTCTACAAGTTCAAGTGTATCAAGCAGGATTATTAAAGTAATTCTTATCCTTTTAATTTGGCTTTGAAAGCATCAAAATCTAGCCTGACGGATTTCCTTATTTGACCAGTAATGGTCTCGTATCTCGAAAACTACTTGAGTTATTGTTAAAATCGTTTCAGTAATGGATTTTATAAGATGAATTGTATCAGGTTATGTTGTCAAAGTATTTTCTTTTCATAGTGGTTTAGCATGAAGGCATCAGAATCTAATCTGCCCCATTTTCATTTTTAACCGGTTATGGCCTTATAACTCGAAATCTGCGTAAGTTACTGTTGAAATTGTTTCAGTAATGAATTCTAGAAGTTCAAGTGTTTCAGACTGCTTTGTCCAAGTAATTTTTGTCCTAACCGTTGACTTTGAAGCATCAAAATCTTGCTCGTCTAGGTTCAATTTTTGACCGGTCATGGTTTCATATCTCTACACCTGTGAGAGTTATTGTTGAAATTGTTTGAGTAATAGGTTTTACAAGTTGAAATGTTTCGAACTGGGTTATCAAAGTAATTTTAATCCTATTGGTTTAGCATGAAATCATGTAACCTGTTGAGTTTCCATTTTTGATTGTTTACGCCCTCATATTTCGGAAACCGCGTGAGTTATTGTTAAAATTATTTCACTAACGGATTCTGCAAGCTCAAGTGTATCAAGCTGGGTGGTTAAAGTAACTTTTGTCTTATTCGTTGAGCTTGAAAGCATCAAAATCTAGCCCGACGAATTTCCATTTTTCACCGGTAATGGCCTTATATCTCGAAAACCGCTTGAGCTATTGTTAAAATAGTTTTACTAGTGGATTCTACAAACTCAAGTGTATCAGGCTGCGTTGTCGAAGTAATTTTTGTCGTATTTATTTAGCTTGGAAGCTACATAATCTAATATGGAACATTCGCATATACGATCGGTAATCTCGCTAAATGCTTGAGTTATTGTCGAAATTGTTTCACCATTGTATTCTCCATGTCGAAATATATCGCGTTAAACCCGAGAAGACCAAGCAACACTTCTCGGCCCTGGAAACAGATGTGATTCGTTTGATCAACATAATTTCTCCACCGACGTGTCCTTCGGAGGTTCATAATATAAAATGGTTATGTATTTCTTGAAGAAAACGCGAAGATCTGATTTGTTCCCCATTTTCATCGTCGAGATACGAGCATTTCTACATTTCTAAAGCACGGTACTTTGATGATGAAAGCGATATTATTGGATTCGACCCTTTGTGAGGGCGATTTTCGAAAATCTAACCCCGTACGGACCTAGCTTCGTTTCTGTTAGTTCGACATTAAAAAATTCAGCCAATAATGTTTGGTAATAAACGAGTAAACAGACAATATCTGTTGGTCTTTCAAGAAGAAAATTGTTATAAACTGCTGGCTTTTAACGGTTGTTGTTGGAAATGTTAATTTTTCTTAATGATCTATTAGAAAATGTTAATCCTATCATTTCTTTGATCATCTCGTGTTCAAAACGATTCACGCTTAGAATATTATCATTCGTTGACTTCCAGGTGCATTTGTTCTTATTGTTACGCGCCGTCGGCTTTGCAAAGAAACGGCTTTTACGCGACGTAATGCACCTGTCGCGGTTGCAAATTGAGGAAACGGTAATCGCCATGTTCGAGGAAATTCGAGGAAAGGACGATTGTTATTTTGTTAGAAAGCATGCACGTCTGTCGATGACGAGGCCGTAAATAAGCATGCGGGAAATTCTGTTGGTGGAATCGGAGCGTCCTTTTGTTTTTAACTCGTTGACCGATAAGCATGGATCTGTAATTTAGGATAAAGGTCTTTCAAGTCAGGTCCGGTCTAAAATTAACTCCGTCGTATCGTTGAAACTCGCAATTCTACTGAACCCTAGTTCGGGGTCAATCGATTAAACCCCACTTATCTAAGAGGTTTCCGTCTTTTGGAAATCAATCAAAATGTCAAAACTGAAATGTAGAAAACATCCTAATTAATACATCGCGGATAACCAATTACAATGATGATACATCGGACAGTTCCATTCGCAAATAGGCTCTAATCGACGCAAATTACGCGCAATTGTTTTCCATATTCCCGTCGTACCTTTACAAACACACACACACAAGCACCATGTTAAATATTCATCGGAGAAAAAAATGGTAATTGAGATGCTAACTGTCTTCTCCAATAAGCGATAGGGTCCAGAATCGACTAGTCATTTTTCAAGCGATTTCCAAGGATTCCCCCTACGCGAATCGACGAGAATGTCAATTAGGTGTTTGTGCTATTCTTCAAAACCGCACGTGCTTCATCATTTCGTTCGCATTCTCTTTCTGCAGAGAAAAATCTTGCGTAAAATTCAATTTACATCGCGAGATCGCGACGATAAGTGACACTCGAGCCCGTGTCGTGAAGTATGAATCATCCGAGAAATGCGGGTCAAAAAGATTTACGAGTATGAATGGAATTAACAATTAGATGTAGGTAGATGTACACACATCGCGTAAAGTTTATTTTTATCGCGGGAGATTTCGCGCTTTGGACGTATCGAAGTTTGGAGGAAAAACCGTTTGAGAAATCTACGAAACTCGGACATTGCGTGGGATGGCAAAATCAGGCGAAATTAGTCCCAGTCGGACCTGTATCGATATCTGTGCTTTCGAAATAAACAAATAATTTATCTAAAAGTGCTTAAATAAAGTCATAAACAGACAAGAGCCAAACCATTGTCATTTAGATAGATTTGAGGAACTTGCCATGCCTGACAAATGCATACAATTTATTATTGGAAAGTAAAGAAGGCGACTTCGAGAATTCCCTGGGGAGATACAAACCTGAGGAAGACGAATTGTCCTTGTCTAAAACAGATGAACAATTGATTGATGAAGACAGAAAAGAAATGATAGCAAGATCAAAAGGAATCAGCTCCAGTTGGACCTGTATCAATGTCTGTTCTTTCAACCTAAACAAATAACTTATATAAAAGTGCTTAAATAAAGTCATAAACAGACAAGAGCCAAACCATTGTCATTTAGATAGATTTGAGGAACTTGCTATGCCTGACAAATGCATACAATTTATTATTGGAAAGTAAAGAAGGCGACTTCGAGAATTCCCTGGGGAGATACAAACCTGAGGAAGACGAATTGTCCTTGTTTAAAACAGATGAACAATTGATTGATGAAGACAGAAAAGAAATGATAGCAAGATCAAAAGGAATCAGCTCCAGTTGGACCTGTATCAATGTCTGTTCTTTCAACCTAAACAAATGACTTATATAAAAGTGCTTAAATAAAGTCATAAACAGACAAGAGCCAAACCACTGTAATTTCGATAGATTTGAGGAACTTGCGATGCTTGACAAATGCATACAATTTATTATTGGAAAGTTAAGAAGGCGCCTTCGAGAATTCCCTGGGGAGATACAAACCTGAGGAAGACGAATTGTCCTTGTTTAAAACAGATGAACAGTTGATTGATGAAGGCAGAAAAGAAATGATAGCAAGATCAAAAGGAATCAGCTCCAGTTGGACCTGTATCAATGTCTGTTCTTTCAACCTAAACAAATGACTTATATAAAAGTGCTTAAATAAAGTCATAAACAGACAAGAGCCAAACCACTGTAATTTCGATAGATTTGAGGAACTTGCGATGCTTGACAAATGCATACAATTTATTATTGGAAAGTTAAGAAGGCGACTTCGAGAATTCCCTGGGGAGATACAAACCTGAGGAAGACGAATTGTCCTTATTTAAAACAGATGAACAATTGATTGATGAAGACAGAAAAGAAATGATAGAAGATGAAAAGAAATCAGTTCCAGTTGGACCCGTATCAACATCCGTTCTTCCAAAACTAAACAAATAACTTATATAAAAGTGCTTAAATAAAGTCATAAACGGACAAGAGCCAAACCACTGTAATTTCGATAGACTTGAGGAACTTGCGATGCCTAAAAACGGCATACAATTTATTATTTCGGGGTTAAAGAAACAATACGAGATACGAAGCTGAGGAAGACCAATTATCGTTATTTAATAATACAACAGTCACAAAATCTCAATTTTTGTATGTTCATCTGCAACAAAGCAAAGCAAATATCTCGGAAACGACTTAAGCTATCCCCGAAATTCTTTCACCGGCGAATTCGCGAGTTGAAAATACTTCGAATGGAAGTATTAAAATGTTGATTGGAAATACAGTTCATGGGGAACGGTTAAAAATAGTAATAATTCAATTTCCATGTTCGTTAGAAGATATCTCGAGAACGAGTTGAGATATCCGAGAAATTCTTTCGCCGGCAGGTTCTCTGAATCCAAGTGATTCGGACAAAGGTGTCAATCTAATCTACAAGCGTTTATTTTACAGCTACAGTGACAAAATGGGAATAATCCGATTGTGATCGTGAACATAAAAACGTGGATATCCCCGAAACGGATCAAGCAATCGACGAAATTCTTTCACCGGTGCAATCGTTAGGTGAAAATACATGCGATTGACGTGTCAAACTTGCAGTGAAACTCCTAGTTAATAAAACAAATGAAGAAATCTAAAATTCCAATTTCTAACGGAATCTAACGGAATGGTTTCATGTCCCGCAAACTGCTGGAGTTATTGTTAAGATTGTTTCACTAATGGATTTTATAAGTGGAAGTGAGTCAGGTTGAGTTCTGAAAGTAATTTTTCTCGTATTGGTTTACCACGAAGGCATCAAAATCTAATTCGACGAATTTCCATTTTTGTCCGGTTATAGTCTCGTATCTCTAAAACTATTTGAGTTATTGTTAAAGTTGTTTCTATAATGGATTCTATAAGTCGAAGTGTATCAAGCTTGGTTGTCAAAGTAATTTAAATCGTATTGGTTTAGCATGAAAGCATCAAAATCTAGTCTGACGAATTTCCACTTTTGCCCAGTAATGGTCTCGTATCTTGAAAACTGCATGAGCTATTGTTAAAATCGTTTCACTAATCGATTCTATAAGTTGAAGTGTATGAGGTTGAGTAGTGAAAGTAACTTTAATCCTATTGGTTTAGCATGAATGCATTAAAATATAGTTTGGCGCATTCCCATTTTTCCCAGTAATTTTCTCGTATCTCGAAAACTGTTGGAGTTATTGTTAAAATTGTTTCACTAGCGGATTCTACAAGTTGAAATGTATAGAGCTGGATTCTCAAAGTGATTTCTGCCTTATTGGTTTAGCTTCAAAACATCAAAATTTATATTGACGAATTTCAATTTTTGCCGGGTTATGCTCTTATATTTCAAAAGCCGCTTGAGTTATTGTTGAAATTGTTGCAGTAATGGATTTTACAAGTTGAACTGCCTCAGGCTGGGTTGTCAAAATAATTTAAATCCTATTGGTTTAGCATGAAAGCATCATGGTCATGGTCATGGTCATGGTCATGGTCTGGTGAATTTCCATTTTTGCCCAGTAATGGTCTCGTATCTTGAAAACTACTGGAGCTATTGTTGAAATTCTTTCACCAGTAGATTCCACAAGTTAAAGTGTATTAGGTTGAGTTGTCAAAGTAACTTTTCTCATATTAGTTTAGCATGAAAAGCAAAATCTAGTCCGACGAATTTCCATTTTTGCCCGGTAATGGTCCCAAATCTTGAAAACTGCTTGAGTTACTCTTAAAATTGTTTCACTAATGGATTTTACAAGTTCACGTGTATCAACCTGCGTTGTCAAAGTAACTTTAATCCCATTGGTTAAGCATCAATGTATCAAAATCCAGCTGGAACGATTTCCATTTTTGATTTATTAAACGTCCATGTCTCGCCTACAATTTGGGATATTCCGAAAATTCTGAATGCCGTCCTTTTCATCATACCGATTCACATTTCGTCCCGAATATAATTTGCATCTGTTTATACATTTTTCGAAAAAAAAAGAAGTTCTATCAGAACAAAGGAATTCATTCGATTTGCATAACGTTAGTCACAATTATAGCAGTAAAACGAGATGCTTATCGTCGATTTCAATGTCATACGCTTAGAAATACGTAAATAGCTTCTAAGGTGCGTTTGAGAAACGTCAAAATACAAATTTTACAATGTAAGTTATGAATTATAGTCGTCTTCGTGAGTGCCAAAAACCACATACGTTTTTCCCAGTTTTTTCCTGTTTTGACAATAGTTCGACTTCCCTATGCAAATTTTATGCGATATTTTAGGAAACTTGCCTTGATCGATAGATAATCGTGTTTTTTTTTTTTTGGAGATAGTCATTTAGGAAAACACGAAGCCAGGGCAATTAGAAGCCCACGTACCATCTGACGAAGCGAATTAGAAAAAATCACGAATCGTTTCGTATATTTATTTCCTTGAATGGTAACGGGAAGTCGGTGCATGTACGAATAAATTTCGCATTTAACGTTCGGCAGTAAGGTCGCTGGTGGGTTATAAAGGTCTAGGATTACCTCAAAGCGATCGCGTTCAAATCGGAATAGTTAGTGGGTCGAAGTAACGTTCATTTCCTTAATTAACAAAAAATAATAAACAGGAACTCACCAGTAAGGCTATGTGAGGTAAGATAAGCTGATCCTTCTCGTGATCCCCATTGGATAATTCCGGCACCCATTCGAGCGGATGTTTTGGTATGGCCGATAAGGTCCCGTTCGAATTGAAGGTTGCGTTAGCGTGCGACATGAGTTCCCTGAGGAAGAATCGTAAAAATTCATATTTTCGGGGGAACAAAAGAAGAGAAAACCATGACTTATTAGTTTCTGAACGGATCATCTAAAAATAGTTAGTTTCGGAACGGACCCGCTCGCTAATAAGAGTAATAAGATAGGAAGAATCGAATCAGTTGCGTCAATTGCGTCAATTGCGTCAGTTGCGTCAATTGCGTCAGTTGCGCCAGTTGCGTTAGTTGCGTTAGTTCGTAGTTTAACGTTAACTACTCTAGAAAATACGAGGTGGGGGTTTCTACGCGAGTTGAACCGGGTGCAAAACGAAAAGGTCCTTAGTACAGACTTTAAAGCGAAAATGAGACAAAAATCGAGACGAGGAAGATGTCGTACCTGTACACGTAAGGTCCAATTTCCTGCACGCGAAGCTTCTCCTTTCCGCTCATAAACTCCTCCGGATTGGTGACGTTGAAGAGATGCACCCTCAAGTAGAGGTCCACCGGAGGCTTACGCCACATTTCGAAAATTTCGCCCCCTTCCGAGAATAGGACTTTCTAGAAATTGCAAGGAAAAAGTAAATAATCCGTGTAATAGGTGAAAAAGGAAAATGATATTTTTTGAAAAACTAAGTTGTTTGAAAATTGAACGAAATTATATTTCAGACACGTCTTACCCAATTGAATACGAATTCGTACGGATGCAGGAACATCACCAACATACCGACAGCTATCACCACCAAACCGGCAAGTCCGATGGAGAAATTAGCTGAAAATTAAGAAGACAAGATTTTTAATGATGAAAATCGCAAGAATATTGGTGTAGGTAGCGATAATGGTCGTCTAGAATAACGTTTCGTGACTATTGAATCAATCGATGGTCCCCTGCGCCAGTTCGCGATGATCGAATCAGCTGATCATCCCCGCACGCCATCTTGTGACGATAAAATCAGTTGACCGTGACGTACGCCATATTGCGATCCATGAATCAGCTCATTCTGACGTATATGGCGCACGCCAGAATCAGCTGGTTCTGACGTGCGCCACGTTGCGACAAGGGAACCAGCTGATCGTCTAGGGCGCCATATTGTAACACTTCGATCAGCTGATCGTCTCGTGCACCATGTTGTAATTAGCTGATCAGCTGATCGTGACGTACTTCATATAGCGACCAATGAATAGGCTGATTCTGACGTATGCGACGTTATGACAATCGGACCAGCTGATCGCTTTGAATGCCATATTGTATCACACGAATCAGCTGTTCAGCCCATACGCTATGAGAATTGTCATGACGATAATCATCATCCCGAACATCACAGCAACAATATTTAATTTTTAGCATTCGCCCCTCCCCTCCCCCTCCCTATAAGTTAAAACCAAGTCCGTGAAGTTGGGATTGTTGCGAGGGTTGAAGTAGGTCAACAAATGAGTCGTTAGAGTTCAATCAACTTCACCCGACTACAATTTTACTCAATCCGATGAAAACCTCAACTTCACCAAAACCTTGCGACAACTTCCCAAAACTCGGGCATTGGCCCGAGTTTATTTACGAATCGAGTGAAGTCGAGATCGTTGCGAGAATTGAAAGAAGCCACAACTGTAGAGCTTGAGCGAAGTTGACGTTGTCACAAGAGTTGGGTGAAGTCGGGAAGTCTGGATGAAGTCGAGGTTATCTCGAGGATCGAAGTCTGAATTATCATGACGGCTCGGTGAAGTTGCGATTGTCGTAAAGTTTGTACTAACAAGAAGTAGAAGTTATCAGGTGAATTGGACGAAATGGATAGGGGTTGAGTGAAGCCAAGTTTCTCACGCCGTTTGAGTAAAGACGCAATTTTCGCAAGTTGAACTAAGTAGAAGTTACGTATTGACTTGAGGGAAATGCAAGTTTTCACGAGAGTTAAGTGTAGTCAGAGATGTTGCGAAATTTGAATCAACAATATTTCTAGAATTGAAAAGTTGCAATTAAAGCAAGTGATTGTATTTTACGCCATATTATAACTCTGCGTCAATTGAATGTTTAGTGCGTCATATTGCGATGATTGAAGGAACTAATTTTATTGCTCGCCGTATTGTGATACGTGCGTCAACTGATCGTTTAATGCGTTATATTGTGATAATCAAAGCAATTGATTGTATTGTTCCCCATATTATGAAAACTGTGTCAGCGAATCGTTTAGTGTGTTATTTTTTGATGATTAAAACAATTGATAGTATTGTTCTCCATATTATAGAACCTGCGTCAACTAATCGTTTAGTGCGTTATGTGATGATTACAACAATCGATGGTTGTGATAGTATGAAAGCTAGGCAAACTGATTGTTCAGTGCATCATATTGTTCGATTAAAGCACTTGATTGTATTGTAGGACATTTTGGAACAGCTGCGTCCACTGATTCTTTAGTGCGTCATTTTGTGGCGTTTAAAGCCCTTGATTGTATTCTAGGACATTTTGGAACACCTGAGTCAACTGGTTCAGTAGTGCGTCATTTTGAGACGATTAAAGGACTGGATTGTATTGTACAACATCTTGAAACACTTGCGCCAACTGATTCTTTAGTGCGCCATTTTGTAACGATTAAAGCACTTGATTGTATTGTAGAACATTTGGAGACACCTGTATCAACTGATTCTTTAGTGTGACTACTAAAGCGCGGGATTGTATTCTAGGACATTTTGGAACACCTGCATCAACTGATTCCTTAGTGCGTCATTTTGTGACGATTAAAACACGTGATTGTATTATAGGCCATCTTGGAACATTTGCGTCAAATGTTTCTTCAATACGTCATTTTGTGACGATTACAGCACCTGATTGTATTGTAGAACATTTTGAGACATCTGTGTCAACTGATTCTTTAGAGTGACTACTAAAGCGCGGGATTGTATTCTAGGACATTTTGGGACACCTGCGTCAACTGATTCCTTAGTGCGTCATTTTGTGGCGATTAAAGCACGTGATTGTATTGTAGGACTGTTTAGGACACTTGCGTCAACCGATCCCTTACTGCGTTATATTGTCACGATTACAACAAGTGATGGCATTGTATGACATTTTGGGGCACCCGCGTCAATCAATCTTTTAGTGCGTCATACTGTGATAATTATAGCAATTGATTGTACTGTACGCCATCTTAGGACACCTGCGTCAATTGATCATTTAGTGCGTTATATTGTGATAATCAAAGCGAGTGATGGTATTGTACGCCATATTGTGGCGCTGCATCAACTGAGAGTTAAGTGCAATATATTGTGATGGTTAAAACAATTGACTGTATAATTCTCTATATTATGAAACCTGCGTCAACTGATCGTTTAGTGTGTCGTATTGTGACGATTACAGCAAGTGATTGTATTGTAGGACATTTTGGGACACCTGCGTCAACCGATCCTTTAGTGCGTCATATTGTGACGATTACAGCAATCGATTGTACTGCACGCCATATTATGACGCATGCGTCTGCTGATCGCTTCGTGCGACATATTGTGATAATTCGAGTAACCGACTGTATCCTAGGCCATATTGTGGTGGCATCCGAATCCGCTGATCGTCCCATACGCCATATTCCGGTTACCGAATCAGCTGATTTTCCCTTTACGCTAAGTCGTGATACCTGAGTCGGCTGATCAGCTAGCGCCCTACGTTGCGAAGAGTACTTCATAGGATAGGGGTGCCGCGCTAATCTTCGGGCATTTATTTTGAGAGAAAATCACAGGAAACAGGAAACTCCGACATCTTCGAAACGGCTCAAGCTGGACGGAGTTGTTAAACTTGCATCGTCTAAATTGCCTGATTTTCATCTTCGGCAGCAAAGGGGTGGATATCTTTGAGAAAGTTTATGACTTATTTAAGAAGTTCTTTCATAAGTGAATTCGGCTAAGGTTTACTAGACCCCCCTCCTTGCCCCCTAAAAAAAACAAGCAGGAGATTTAAGAAGGAATCGTTGAATTGACGAAAAGGAAAATGTCAATGACAGCAACGACAGCATCAAGCAATTATAATTATTAACCCAGATCCATTCCGATGACTAATTAAATTATGTTTTGATGTAATTCGGGTAAAAGTGAACGTTTTTACGACCTGTTAACGACGACTTTACGACGTGTACTTGTCCGGTTTCTTCAGAAAGAATATCGTATCACCTTCGACCGAAATTATAAAGCGATTTCGCGCTAATCGAATCAACGAAACATCGATACTCAAACGATAATCGTTTCGGATTTTACCCGAAATAATCGTCCAATTAAGTTACGACGCGCGACGACACCGTTTAAATTCGGCCGTAATTTAGAAGTAGATACCGTGCAACGATGGCGGCGCATAAAATTAAAGAAGGTCTCTTCGTTCGTTCGAAAATCGGGTCTCGGCATTAATTTACGATTTATATGCGCCGCGACGGAGATCGATGCTCGTAAAAATTTCACAATGATCCATACTTTGTAACATTATTTGACATAGGACAGGTACGTATATAGACAGGTGGTGAGCAAATAGCGAGCATCTGCATAGAATTTCGACGGTAATCGAGTTCCTGCGGTTCGGAAGGTCGAGCTGGCGCGATTTTCCTAACCGTCGATTGCGTATGGTGAAATTAAGACGTCGTTTTCGGGTGACACGCGACCTTGCCACGGGTGTAGTCGTTTTATGACTGAAAAGGTCAAATAGTAAAAAATCTGAAGGATTGACGGATAGACGAGGTGGAATAAACGAATGCCGCGGGGATAAAACGAAAAATCCGAGAAAATGAGACTTTCGAGGAATTTTTTGATAACTTTGCCATTACTAGACGGATGGACAACTTCGCTTCGCTGTTCGTGTCCGCAAATCGAGATGCACCAGAAGCAATTGATTACCCGCATTTAATTCTGGCATAAAGAGAGGAAAGGTGGATGGAATTTTGGTATTACGTAGCAGAAAGCATACGTGCGACTTGAGATAGAACGAAGAAAGAACTTTGATATCCGCCGAATTACTTGTTGGATCTGAGAATTTCTTTCACCATTCGAATCTACAGACCGACATGAATAAGAAACAATCGAGTTACTGGTTTCCGTGCATTTCCTTTGGTAAAAGAGGGCGCGAAAATCAGATATCGGTGTTGACGACATACTAGAAACAAAGATCAATATCTCCTAAACCCCCGGTCGGATCTGCGAATTTCCGTCATCAATCGATAAAGCGAATTAAAATACGTCGGAAACAATCCTCGTACCGAATTAAAGGTATCTGTGTTGGCTAGAAACGCAAGAAAACGAAAATCGCGATTGAGCGAACGCAACAAAAGAAGGTCGATATCTGCTGAATCACTGGACGAATCTGCGAATTCTATTGGCGGTTCGAATCAGCAGATCGAAATGCACAAGAAGCAGTCGATTACGTGCGTTAAATTCTAAAGGAACGAAAGGCAGACGTCAAAGTTGATGCGAACCGAAAGAAAATGTCGATGTCTGCCCAACTACTACGAGGATCTGAAAATTTCCTTCACCAGTCGATTCCATGCACCAAAATGTATAAAACACACTCGAATCCCTGTATTGTATGTATTTTATTTAGTAGAAAAGCGCGAAAATCAGATATCGGGGTTGATGTTTTACTAGAAACAAATATCGATATCTCCTAACCCCGCGGTCGGATCTGCGAATTTCTTTCACCGCTCGATAAAGCGGATTAAAATACGTCGGAAGCAATCCTCGTACCGAATTAGAGGTATCTGGATTGGCTAGAAACGCAAGAAAATCAAAATCGCGATTGAGCGAAGGCGACAAAAGAACGTCAATATATCCTGAACTATTAGAGGGATCTGCGAATTCTTTTGCGGTTCGAATCTCCAGATCAAGACGCACAAGAAGCAGTCGGTTATTATTATATTATGATATTATGTTATTTGTATTTGAGTATTTAACGGGTTAGAGAGAGAAAGCGCTGTTACCATTTAGTAGATATAAAATATAATTTTAAAATAAAATGAAGCTGGCGAAATCGATGGTACTTTTTCTAATAAATGTCGACGCTTTTATCCTTGGGACTGTGGTCCAATAGTTTCGATCAGCTTTATCGGAATATCCCCTTCATTCACGCGAAATGGCACTAACAGCTTTTATTAAATTGAAAATAATTTCGAAAAAAAGTGTCAGTCGGGATTTATGGGCATCTCCAAAAACAAGAACGAAATCTATGGTTTTCTGCCGGAAAGTTACGATACGAATAGTTCCAACGATTTCCTTTGTCCTGCGATATCCCACAGGTTAGAAAAGGAACGCACTAATAACATTTATTAGATAAAAGTATAATTTTAAAATAGCTTGTAGAATCGACGAACTTCTTGTAATAAACGTTGAGACCTCTTGCCTAGAATTTGTGCCCTAATAGTTTCAATCACTTCTTGATCAGCACATCCTATTCATTAGAGCGAGATCGCGGTAATACCTTTTATTACATTGACGATAATTTCCAAAAGAAAAATGCTTACAGAATTGATGAGCATTTTCAAAGAAAAGAGAAAGAAATCCACGGCTATCTCTTAGAGGGCTTCTTAACGAACAGTTTCCATGATTTCCTTTGTCCTGGGGTATTACACAGGTTAGAGAAAGAACGCACTAATTACATTTATTAGGTAAAAAAAAATAATTTCAGAATTGTAAGATAGCTTGGAGAATCGTTGAGCAATTTCTTTCTTCCTGGTTTCGATCTCTTTCTTTATCGCAACGCCGCGTGAATTAGATAAAGACCAAACTAATAACTTTTATTAGATAGAAAATAGTTTTGGAATAGAAACAGTTACAGAATCGATGGGCATTTTCCAGCGCGAGAAATAATTTTCTATCCGAAAATCTTTAAAGGAACATTGTTGATCGCGCATTCATCTCGCCGATTAAACAAAGATCGCGCTAATAGCTTTTATTAGATTGAAAATATTCGAAATGAAACAGCTTTCACAGTAAATGAGCATTTTCAGAAAAGGAAGGAAACAAATCTATGATTTATTTTATCGGAGAATTACCAAATAGACTAGTTTCCACGACTTTTTTTCTCCTACGATTTTCTACACGTTCGAGAGAGAAAGCGCGCCAATAACATTTATTAAGTAAAAAATAATAATTTTAAAGTAAGATGGCTTGCAGAATCGTTGAACATTTTCCTTCTTCCTAGAATCCGTGTCGTAATTAGCTCAGATCAGATTCTTTATCGCAAGATCTGATGAATTAGACAAGGATAACGCTAATAACTTTTATTCGATAGAAAGTAATGGTTTCGGAATAGAAATACTTACAGAATCGATAGGTAGATTGCTTCGTCCTCGATTTCGTGGCGTCGATAGTTTCAATCACCTTCATTAATCGCAACATCACATGAATTAGGCAAGGATAGCGCTAATAACTTTTATTAGATAGAAAATAATGGTTTCGGAATAGAAATACTTGCAGAATCGATAAGTAAGATAAGTTCTTTCGTCCTCGATTTCGTGGCGTCGATAGTTGCAATCACCTTCGTTAATCGCAATTTCTCATGCATTAGACAAGGATAGCGCTAATAACTTCTATTAGATAGAAAGTAATGGTTTTGGAATGGAAATACTTGCAGAATCGATAAGTAGATTGCTTCGTCCTCGATTTCGTGGCGTCGATAGTTGCAATCACCTTCGTTAATCGCAACATCTCATGCATTAGACAAGGATAGCGCTAATAACTTTTATTAGATAGACAGTAATGGTTTCGGAATAGAAATACTTGCGGAATCGATAAGTAGGTTCCTTCGTCCTCGATTTCGTGGCGTCGATAGTTGCAATCACCTTCGTTAATCGCAATATCTCATGCATTAGACAAGGATAGCGCTAATAACTTTTATTAGATAGAAAGTAATTGTTTGGGAATAGAAATACTTGCGGAATCGACAAGTAGGTTCCTTCGTACTCGATTTCGTGGCGTCGATAATTGCAATCATCTTCATTATCGCAACATCACATGAATTAGACAAGGATAGCGCTAATAACTTTTATTAGATAGAAAGTACTGGTTTCGGAATAGAAATACTTGCAGAATCGATAAGTAGGTTCCTTCGTCCTCGATTTCGTGGCGTCGATAGTTGCAATCACCTTCATTAATCGCTACATCACATGAATTAGACAAGGATAGCGCTAATAACGTCTATTAGATAGAAAGTAATAGTTTGAGAGCAAAAAATAGGTTTCTATCCGAAAGTCTCCAAACGAGCGTGCTCGATCAGGCACTCATTTCACGGATTAGACAAAGATCGCGCTAATGGCTTTCATTATATGGAAAATAACTTCGAAATAGAACTGCTTACAGAAGCGCGGTCTTGGTATATAATAATTATTATTAGATTAAAAATAATTTCAAAAATATGACTGCTTGCAAAATTGGCGACTCTCCAAACCATTTATTCATGTCATGGACTAGACAAAGATCGATCATGTCGTTTCTCACGATATTCCCGTGGGTTAGAAAAAGATCAACGCCAAACGGCTTTTATTACATATAATATTAACACGTAATAATAGAGATTTGACGTTTTAAACACGTAAGGATATCTAGAAATTCAGCTGAATTAACCTATTTTGGCGAAGTCGTAATCGCCTTGGGAGTAACTTCTTTTTTTTCTTGCTTTGACATTCTGACATCAACTTTATAATACCATAGGTTTGAATGTGAGAATCGCGATAATGTTCGTTGAGACGAGCAGAAAGTCGAATTTTTATTGGATTTTTATCGAAGTGAAACCGCCAATCTATCGATTATTTATTATTTTAATTGCCGATTTAAATCTATACATTAACTAACAAATCTGAGACGGGAAAACGACGAAGAGAAATCCGAACCCCATTAAAGATAGATGATAGAATTCGGCTTCGCTCGAAGGCATTAAAATAGAAAATCTTCAACCTTCTGCACGTTACATAAACACGATCGTTAGCAGTTCGATATTTTTTTTCTTTCTTTATAAATATAAAAATTAATATTTACCTACGAATTTGAGGAAAATGTCAAGGTTTGTACGTACAACGCGCAATAATACAATAACAATAAAATGGTAGCTCGGAGCGAATTGCGGCCGTACCGAAAGAGAGATCGTTCTTTTTTGTTCTTTTTTCTTTTAAAGATGTATCGAAGATTTGGTAATTCGTCATTGCGACGTAAGACGAGGTACTAATTTATAAAGCGTGGGCGATAGAGAGGCGAAAAAAATTTATTTGAATTGTAAATTTTCGAAACGCTCCCGGGGCGAAAAAACGACGACCGCACAAAAGATTATCGCCATTTGCATATTTCGACTCGAATATTTTGACATACGTTCGTACATAAATTTACACAATTTTTTATGTCAAAATTATGTAAAAAAAAATTAACTAACAAATAAAATAGCATCCATCTATTGATTTCCAGCCTTTCGAATTTTTCTTTTACGGGTCATTTCACAACGAATACAATACATGATCGATGTGTTTAGGATGTTGATAAAATTTTTGGCATTTTTTCTTGGTAGTAATTTAGGACACGTAAATACCATTCTAGTATCTATAAATAGATACGTAAATACGATAGTAATTGTACGTATTATAGTAAACAGGTTCGAAACGATCGTTTTCGAGTAATTGTAGCAAATCCCTCATTAACGATGAAGTCGGTCGATAAGAATGTCGTTCGATTTCGGAACGACCTGGGAAATTCCGGGAAATACCTAAGCGTTTCGATAGGAATGGCGAGGGGAGGGGAGGTGGGTAAGATTTAGATAATATTTTTAAGTTCACAATTTACTTCATTCGATTTCAATGGTTCAAGACGATTTCAATCTAATTTTTTCGTTCGTGAGATGGAGCCAATTCTAGCCAACTGAAACTTGCGGTTGTGGTCCGTAATTAATTAGCTAATTTCCAACTCCGATTGGGAAGCATTTTTATACATCTTGAGGATGTGCTTGTTCAATTATGAATCAACCGCACACAGCATGAGTGCTAACGATGACGATACCCTAGTCTGCGGTTGTGATTCGCAATTAATGAGCCTATTTCCGATTTCATGTTTGATTACGAGAAGAATTTTTATACATTTCGGATCCATTTTGAATGAATTACCACGTACTGATGAGTGGCAGCGAGATACGAAATTCTAATCCGCGGTTGTGGTCCGCAATTAAGAAGGCTATTTCTGAAATCGTGTTTGATTACGAATAATTCCTACATCTGGGAAATGTAGTTAATCATAATTCAAGTACACCGTGCTCATGAATCCCAAAGAGAACAAAACTCTAGTCTGCGGTTGTGATCCGTAATTAGTAAGCCATATTCGACTTCCATCTTTGATTATGAAACAATTTTACATTTGGGAGATGCGCTTATTTAAGCACAGACCGAGCACACCGTACTCATGAATCTTAACGAGTACGAAACTCTAGTCTGCGGTTGTGGTCCGTAGTTACTAAGCCACTTTCGACTTTCATCTTTGATTATGACGAAATTTTACGTTTGGGAGATGCGCTTATTAAAGCACGGGCCAAGCGCAACGTACTCATGAGTCGTAACTAGAACGAAACTCCACTCTGCGGTTGTGGTCCGTAATTAGTAAGCCACTTTCGACTTCCATCTTTGATTATGACGAAATTTTACGTTTGGGAGATGCGCTTATTTAGGCACGGATCGAGCACAACGTACTCATGAGTCCTAACTAGAACGGAACTCTAGTCTGCGGTTGTGGTCCGCAATCGATAAGCTTCTTTCTGATTCCGTGTCTGATTACGAATAATATCTTTACATCTTCTACGATTTTATGCGTCTGGGAAATAGCTTGCTTAATCACGGACTAACTATACCACAACGATGAGACCAAACCAGAACGAAACCTTCATCTGTGGTTGTGGTCCGTAACTAATAATCCAATCCCCACGTCCGATTGCGAAGAATTTTTATATACCTTGGAGACTTGCTTGCTCCATTGTAAATCAACCGCTCGCCGTTCGGATGGGTCTTAACGAGGACGAAACTGTAGTCTGCGGTTGTGGTCCGCAATCAATAAGCCACTTTCGGCCTCCATGTCTGACTACGAACAATTTCTTTACGTCTTCTACGATTTTATGCATGTGGGAAATGATCTTGGACCAACTATACTACAACGATGAAACCAAACCAGAACGAAACCTTCGTCTGCGGTTGTGGTCCGTAACTAATAAACCAATCTCCATGTCTGATTAGGAAGCGTTTTTATATACCTTGGAGACTTGCTTGCTCCATTATAAATCAACCCCACACCTTACGGATGAGTCTTAGCGAGGACGATACTCTAGTCTGCGGTTGTGGCCCGCAATCAATAAGTCACTGTCGGCCTCCATGTCTGATTACGAATAATTTCTTTACATCTTCTACGATTTTATGCGTCTGGGAAATGAGCTTGCTTAATCACGGACCAACTACAGGATACAAGGACGAAATTTTGCCCTGCGGTTGTAGTACGCAACCAAGTTTAATTACCAAAAATTTTACATCTTAACATCTTAACATCTTGAGGGTGTGCTCGCCCAATTGTGAATCAACCACACACCGTACTGATGAGTCCCAACGAGAACGAAACTCATAGTGTGCTATTGTGGTTCGCAATTAATAAGCCCATTTCTGGTTTCATGTTTGATTATAAAGAATTTATTTATATTTCTTGAGAATATTCTTGCTCAATTTTCGAATCAACTACATCATACTGTTGAATCCGATGAGAACGAAACTCTAGTCCGCGGATGTAGTCCCAACGAGAACGAAACCGTAGTCTGCAGTTGTGGTCAATAATTAATAAGCCTTAGCTGATTCCTAGGAAGACGGGTCTTAAGTCTCTTCCAAATTTGATAAGAAGTGTTTCCTAATTAACAGCTTCTTAGATCCATAGAATACTTCAAAGAAAAAGAAAAGAAAATCAAGTTCCTCCAACGACTCTTGGAATCGCGATTTTCTAGCTTTGACGATTGTAGAAAACAAAAGACGAAAGCAATGATCTCCTCATAACGATAATTCTTTACTTTTCGGAATTTCAATACTAAAAGAAACGGTGTACTAACGAGTTATGTAACTGCAGCGTAATAGTTGGCGTACATCGCGGATTTCGCCGCGGTAGCAGCGAAAACGCCATCCTTGATCTTGACCTCGTTAAAGCGTTAGTTATCGAATACGTTTTACGTACGCGTGAAAAATAAGTACGAATGTACTAACAACAACGTCCGACCGAGTTATCCTGAGGTTAAAACTCTCGATATTGCGTGTCCCGCGCGACAAGGTGAAAGGTGGGAAAAAATGGTTTGTCGCTGCGGATAAGGCGTTAGAGATTCCGAACTCATACGAGGCGTTCGATAACGCGTGAGGCGAGCAACTTTCGGCGTTTGAAGGAGAGCGCTTTCCTCAGTTCGGGTGGTATCGGTAGTATCGATTGAAAAGGACAAATCCAGATCAGATTTCGGAAAGAACGGCAATTGGAATGACGAAGATACGATAGGAAACGTGAAGCAGATGGGAAGACGATGATTAAGATTAAAAATCAACCATCCTTTCAAAGAACTTCGATAACGATTCAAAGAAGATCGAATTGGAAGGATCGTTTTCGGGGGTCATGATCTGTTGGGCAAATACGACGAAAGCGGACGAAATGTAGTCGGTCTGTGATTAAGCAAGCGCCTCTCCCAGAAAGAAAAATATATAAAATTGTTGGTAATCAAACATGGAAATCAGCTAATTAATTGCGGACCACAACCGCAGACTAGGATTTCGTTCTCGTTGGGACTCAGCTGTACGGTGTGGTTGACTCATAACTGAGCAAACGCGTTCCTAAGAAGTATAAAATATTCTCAGTAATCAAACATGGAAATCAGCTAATTAATTGCGAACCACAACCGCAGACTAGGATTTCGTCCGAGTTGAGACTCAACACGGTGCGGTTGACTCATAACTGAGCAAACGCATTCCTAAGTAGTATAAAATATTCTCAGTAATCAAACATGGAAATTGCCTATTTAATTACGGACCACAACCGCAGACTTCAGTTGGGAGAGTTTCGCTCTCATCGGAATCCATCATCGATTTATAATTGACCGAAGCACATAGCCAAGATGTATAAGACTCTTCGTGATCAAACATGGAACCATAAACAAGCACTTATTAATTGCGAATCACAACCGCAGACTAAAAGTTTCGTTCTCGTTGGGACTTATCAGTGATATAATAGAAATTACGATTTCATACTTCTTTCAATTGGAAGAAAAAAGAGCAAAACAAAGGACGAATATCAAAATTTCCTTCAAAACATCAAATACACAAATAAATGATACAAATATGGAGTTAACAGGAACAAAATACAGAGAAATGACAATAATTCAGTATTTCTTCCAAAAATTCCAATATCGGTGTGGGGTTTGGATGAAGATTAAATTCGTGGGAATATTCTTCAGAAAAGACCGGCAATTCTATCGAAAAGCCCAAGAAAAGTGGGCGTAAAGTATGAACGATAACAATTTCGTCCATTATTCCAATTTTTCGAAACTACCGTTCATATTATAATTTTTTTTTTTCGAAAAAAGGGTTTTAAGCTTACAATTTTGTAAATTTAACGATTTCTTTAAAAACGTTCTTCCTCATTCTTCTTTGCCAAAAAGCTTTATCATTGCTGATAAGTGCTAACGAGTACGAAACTCTTATTCTGCGGTTGTGGTTCGCAATTAATAAGCCTATTTCCGATTTCATGTTTGATTACGAGAAGAATTTTTATACATCTCGGCTCAATTTTGAATCAATTACCACCGTACAGATGAGTCGTAGCGAGATACGAAATTCTAATCCGCGGTTGTGGTCCGCAATTAAGAAGGCTATTTCTGAACCCGTGTTTGATTACGAATAATTCCTACATCTGGGGAATGTAGTTAATCATAGTTCAAATACACCGTGCTTATGAATCCCAAAGAGAACAAACCTCTATCCTGCTGTTGTGGATCGCAGTTAATAAGGCTATTTCTGATTCAATGTTTGATTACGAACAATTTTTACATGTGAGAGATGAAGTTGCTTAATCATGGACGAAATAAACCGTACTGATGCATCCCAACGAGAACGAAACTGTATTCCGCGGTTGTGGTCCGTAATTAATAAGTCGCTTTCGTCTTTCATCTTTAATTATGAAGAATATTTACATCTGGGAGATGTGATTGCTTAGTCACGGACCAAGCACATCGTACTGACGAATCCCAACGAGAAGCAAACTCTAATCTGCGGTTGTGAACCGCAATTAATAAGTCTACTTCTGTTCCAATGTTTGATTACGAACAATTTTTACATGTGAGAGATGAACTGGTTTAATCGTGGACGAAATAAACCGTCTTGATGAATCCCAACGAGAATGGTACTCTACTTCGCGGTTATGGTCCGTAATTAATAAGCCACTTTCGTCTTTTATTTTTGATTATGAAGAAATTTTACATCTAGGAGATGTGCTTACTTAAGCACGTGCCAAGCCCATCGTGCTGATGAATTCCAACAAGAACGAAACTCTATTCTGCGGTTGTGGATCGCAGTCAATAACTTTATTTCTGATTCAATGTTTGATTACGAACAATTTTTACATATGAGAGATGAATTTGCTTAATCATGGACGAAATAAACGGTACTGATGAATCCCAACGAGAATGAAACTGTACTCCGCGGTTGTGGTTCGTAATTAATACGTCGCTTTCGTCTTTCATCTTTAATTGTGAAGAATTTTACATCTGGGAGATGTGATTGCTTAGTCACGGACCAAGCACATCGTACTGACGAATCCCAACGAGAAGCAAACTCTAATCTGCGGTTGTGAACCGCAATTAATAAGTCTACTTCTGTTTCAATGTTTGATTACGAACAATTTTTACATGTGAGAGATGAGCTGGTTTAAACGTGGACGAAATAAACCGTCTTGATGAATCCCAACGAGAATGGTACTCTACTTCGCGGTTATGGTCCGTAATTAATAAGCCACTTTCGTCTTTTATTTTTGATTATGAAGAAATTTTACATCTGGGAGATGTGCTTACTTAAGCACGGACCAAGCCCATCGTGCTGATGAATTCCAACAAGAACGAAACACTAGTCTGCGGCTGTGGTTCGTAATTAATCAGGCATTTTCGTCTTTTAGTTTTGATTATCAGGAATTTTTACATCCGGGAGATGTACTTACCTAACCAGGAACCAAGCACACCGTTCTGTTGAATAGCAACAAGAACAAACCTCTATCCTGCGGTTGTGGATCGCAGTTAATAACTCTATTTCTGATTCAATGTTTGATTACGAACAATTTTTACATATGAGAGATGAATTTGCTTAATCATGGACGAAATAAACCGTACTGATGAATCCCAACGAGAATGAAACTGTACTCCGCGGTTGTGGTTCGTAATTAATACGTCGCTTTCGTCTTTCATCTTTAATTGTGAAGAATTTTTACATCTGGGAGATGTGGTTGCTTAGTCACGGACCAAGCACATCGTACTAACGAATCCCAACGAAAAGCAAACTCTAATCTGCGGTTGTGAACCGCAATTAATAAGTCTACTTCTGTTTCAATGTTTGATTACGAACAATTTTTACATGTGAGAGATGAGCTGGTTTAATCGTGGACGAAATAAACCGTCTTGATGAATCCCAACGAGAATGGTACTCTACTTCGCGGTTATGGTCCGTAATTAATAAGCCACTTTCGTCTTTTATTTTTGATTATGAAGAAATTTTACATCTAGGAGATGTGCTTACTTAAGCACGTGCCAAGCCCATCGTGCTGATGAATTCCAACAAGAACGAAACTATATTCTGCGGTTGTGGATCGCAGTCAATAACTTTATTTCTGATTCAATGTTTGATTACGAACAATTTTTACATATGAGAGATGAATTTGCTTAATCATGGACGAAATAAACGGTACTGATGAATCCCAACGAGAATGAAACTGTACTCCGCGGTTGTGGTTCGTAATTAATACGTCGCTTTCGTCTTTCATCTTTAATTGTGAAGAATTTTTACATCTGGGAGATGTGGTTGCTTAGTCACGGACCAAGTCCATCGTGCTGATGAATTCCAACGAGAACGAAACTCTAGTCTGCGGTTGCGGTCCGCAATTAATAAGCCCGATTCTGCATCCACGTTTGATTACAAAGAATTTTTATACGTCTGGGGAATATGTTTGGTCAATGTGGAGTCACTAGACCTCATTGATAAATCTTCAATAAGACAACACTATTTGAATATTAATTTTTTGGGAAGAAATGGTGAATTATTAGCATTTACCTCCATTTGCTTCCCGCTAACTTCTAGTTTTCTTAAAAAATTCAAAGGGCTTTCGTTAAAATTGAAAAGTTCTTTTTCCATCTTAGCTTAAAAGTTCTCTGAAAATTTGGGGAAAATTGGGAAAAACTTCTTGCGCTTTGGAAGGATAATTCGAAGAATTCAAGAGAGCTTTCAGACTTGTTCTTCTTCGAATATGTTCGTCTTGAAATTTGGAGACTGTTTTACGAAGGAATTGGACGATCTCTTTCAATGATCGTTTTTTTTTCTTTCTGGCATTTTAATCGCACCGGAAATGGTGAAGGCTTGTGTGAGATTTTAGGACGCTTTTACTCAAGAAAAAAAAAGGAAACTGAACATTTTCGGATCGAGATATTAATGAGGCGTCAAAATAAGTGACAGTAAGATTACATCTTTACTGCAAAGAATTGCTGCTTTCGAAACACGCAACAATGCCCCAAAGGTTCCATAGGAGGACCAAGAAGAAGAAAAAGAAGGAAACTTGCGGATGACGTGTCCAAGAAGAATTCTACTAAAATAGGTCTTCCAGGACTACCAATTACTGAACTACACGAGAAGGAACGACAAAGATTTCTTCCCAAGATCGAGTTTTTGGTAAATCAATTTTCTTTCCCTTCACTCGATAGTGATTTTCAACGAAACGCATGTCCCGAAATGAACAACAAATTGCGTTTTATCGAATCGATCGCTGGGATCTAATCTCGATTTTATTTAAAAAAAAAAATTTCTTTTCTTTTTGGAAGAAGAATAAACTTACATTTAAGACACGATTCCTTCCTGTTTCCGGTAGGATAGTCGCCATTTTCCGCATCGACATCGCTATGCCCGAAACTTCGTCCGTTACCATTAATCGAATTTGGTCCCGTGCTCACGGCCGAATAGGACCTCTTCAGCAGCTTTCCCCAGATCTTGTAGGTATCTTTCATTTCGAAAATTGCTCCGAAAAAGTCCAAGTGGGAAAAGCAACAAAAGGAATTCAAAAAATCACTTTCGGAACCGCCACTTATTGAAATACACAGGCAGTTCGTTTTCTTCTTCTTCCTCCTCTTTTTCTTTTCTGTAAATCTTATCAGAAAAATATCACAGATCCTCACGCACTATCGTCGAATTTTCGCCACAAACCGAAAACTACTATCAGAGCCGCCTTTTCATCGTTTCTCTATCGCGCGAAACAAAATATGCATTAGCCAACAACAAGAGGTGACTCCGATATATACGCATTGATTCTATGCCTCTTCGAAGAATATAGTTTTGGACTTTCACTTCCACCAATCGCCGTTCGATATTCGAGCGGGAACGTCCCCCTCCACCTCCGTCGTATTTATCAATTAAGTCGAACCAGCGCACCGAGACGATGACGACGACGAAGAAGAAGAAGAAAGAGAACTTACTGAAATTTCAGTCCCGCTGCTGAAACGAGCGACGATCGAGGACGATCGATATTCCATTTCGCGCCGTCTCTCGATCGACACCCAAAAAAGCGAGTCCAACGGCGGCGTTCCGCAGGGGTGTACTTTTTAACCTGACGTTTGTTTAGAAAAGAAAATTACTGGAAATTTCGGCGTTTTCGCCCCAAACAAGTAACGATGGATTTGGTACCAGTTTCGAGTTGATAAGGCGTTCCGCAAGGTGATACGTTTTCGCCTATTATTTATTTATTATTATTATTTGGAAAAAGCGACTATCAATGCTCAGAACTTTTATCTCTGTTTTGCGCGACGTTAAGTTCGACACCACAAAAAAAGCGACTTTGTTCTGGGTTCCGCAAGGAGGTATTTTTGACCTGACGTTTGTTTAGAAAAGAAAATTACTGGAAATTTTGGCGTTTTCGCCCCAAACAAGCAACGATGGATTTGGTACCAGTTTGGAGTTGATAAGGCGTTCCGCAAGGTGATACGTTTTCGCCTATCATTTATTTATTATTATTATTATTATTATTTTGAAAAAGCGACTCAATACTCAGAACTTTTATCTCTGTTTCGCGCGACCTCAAGTTCGACACCAAAAAGAAAAAAAGCGAATATGTGCGGCGTTCCGCAAGGTGGTAGCTTTTGACCTATCCTTTGTTTAGAAAAGAAAATTACTGGAAATTTAGGCGTTTTCGCCCCAAACAAGCAACGATCGATTTCGTACCAGTTTCGAGTTGATAAGGCGTTCCGCAAGGAGATACGTTTTCGCCTATTGTTTTCTTTTTTGAAAAAAACAAACGGCCCAAACAAATGACTATCGATACTCATTACTCAGAACTTTTATCCAGTTTCGAGCGACCTCTACATCAATACCAAAAAACAAAAGCGAATTTATCCGGCGTTCTGCAACGAGGTAGTTTTTGACCTGTCCTTTGCTTAGAAGACAAAATTAATAAAATTATTTAAATTTTTTTCGCCCCAAACAAGCAACGATCGATTTGATAAGTTGATAAGGCGTCCCACGGGTTGATATGTTTTCGCCTATTATTTATTATTATTATTATTATTATTCGAAAAAGCGACCATCGATACTCAGAACTTTATCTAGATTCGCGCGACCTCTACGTCGCACCATAAACAAAAGCAAATTTGTTTGGTGTTCCGCAAGGTGGTAGTTTTGGACCTGTCGTTCGTTTAGAAAAGAAAATTACGCAAAATTTCGGCGTTTTCGCCCTAAAGAAGCAACCATCGATTTCGTACGTATTTAGAGTTGATAAGGCATTCTGCAAGGTGATACGTTTTCGCCTGCTGTTTTTCTTTTCGAAAGAATTAAAGAGCTGAACAAGCGACTATCGATATTCAGAACTTTCATCTAGATTTTTGCTCGACCTCTAGATCGACACCAAGCAAAAAGCGAATTTGTCCGGCGTTCCGCAAGGACGTAGTTTTTGACCTGTCCTTTGCTTAGAAAAGAAAATTACGCAAGCACAAGCAACGATCGATTTCGTACGGATTTCGAGTTGATAAGGCATTCTGCAAGGTGATACGTTTTCGCCTGTTATTTATTTATTTTATTTTATGAAGAAAGCGACTATCGATACTCACAATTTTTAGCTAGATTCGCGCGACCTCTACGTCGACACCATAGAAAAAGCGATTTTTTCCCGCGTTCCTCGCGCTAATTTATCTGGCGTTCCGCAAGGGGATGGTTTTTGACCTGTCGTTTGTTTAGAAAAAAAATTACTGAAAATTTCGGCGTTTTCGCCCCAAACAAGCAACGATCGAATTCGTTCACGTTTCGAGTTGATAAGGCGAGGATACGCAACAGGATACGTTTTCGCCTGCTGTTTTTCTTTTTTGAAAAAGAATACGAGCCGAACAAGTGACTATCGATTCTTATTACCCAGGATTTTTATCCAGCTCCTGGCGACTTCTAGATCAACACACCGAAAGATGATCACCGGATTCCGCGAGGGGTGGTTCTTTACCCGTCTTTTTTTTTTTTTTTTTTTTTTTTGGAAAAAATATTACAAAATTTGTACGACAAAGGAAGAGATGCAAATTCCATTGAACTTTGCTGTTGATGTTCGAAGCGACCTCGACCTAGATTTTCTTCGTAAATCTGAGAGATGTGTTAAGTGGTAGCGTCAACGATGCCTTTGCAATTTTTTTATTTATTTTCATTATTTATTTTTATTATATTATTTGTTATTCCGAAACGGAGAAAAATATGTATTGTACGAATGCCGACGCAGCAATTTTTTCCGAGGTATTAATCGACGCAATTGTAAGCGCAAAATGATTTGTGTTGGAAGGAAATAATTCGATTAGAGCATGACTAACGAAAAGTTATTTTACAAATGTTCGGTATCAACGGTGACGGCACGTGTTGTGTAATTTCGCGTAAAATTTTCAGTTCAAATAAAAATAATTTTCTCATCTTCCAAGCAAAAGAAAACAAATAATTTCGTACAAATCTGCCGAAATTTAGGATTTTTGTTGGAGTTTTCTTTCTTGAGCACTCCGAAAAGTTTTGAAACCATGGAGGAATAAATAAATAAATAAAAGACAATACGACGGAGCGAGCATTGCTTAAAAATATATAATTTGGAAACACTTAATAGAAATCTATATAATTCTTAAGAATTCGTGTAATTTGGGTTAATTTTTAAAGAAATGTATGCGCTTCGAGAAATTCTATGATTTGGAAACATATTTTGAAAAATAGTGTAAATTAGAACCAATGGTTTAAGAATTTGTAGGATTTGCAAGCTCTTCTTGACATTTCCCGTAATTTAGAACCTTTCATAAAGAATTCGTGTAATTTGGGAGAAGTTTTGTCCAGAATTTGTAATGTGCAATTTAGAAGCACTACTTGAGTAATTTAGCAGTATAGAAACGTATTTTTTAAGCCTGTATAAGTTAGAACCATTCTTCAAGAATTTGTAGGATTCCGAAGCTATTCTTGAGATTTCGTGTAATTTGGAAGCATTTCTTAGGAATTCCTATGATTTCGGCTGAGTTTCTTGAAAAATGGGTGCAATTTGGAAGCACTTCATGAAAACTTTTTTTCAACAATGTGTAGGATTGAGAAGGTATTCTTGAGATTTTGAGTAATTTGGAAACATTTCTTAAGAATTCCTGTAATTTCGGATAAATTTCTTTCAAGAATGTGTGTAGCTTGGAAGCTCTTTTCGAGAAAATAAACAATTTACCAGCATATTTTTAAAAACAATCTAGGTTGCAACTGTTTTCCAAGAATTTGCAGGATTTGGATTGTTTTTAAAAACAATCTAAGTTGCAACTGTTTTCTAAGAATTTGCGGGATTTGGAGCTTATTCTGGATTTTTCGTGAAAGGTAGAAAACATTTCTTAAAAATTTGTGTATTTTCGGAGAAATTTTTAGAAGAATATGTGCAAAACTAAAGATAATTTAGAAGACTTTCTTAAAAATTCAAGTAATTAAGAAGAATTTCTGAACAATTAAAGATAATTTGGAATCATTTCTTAAGAATCCACCTAATTTGGCAGTATTTCTTAAGGCTTCAGGTAGTTTGGAAGAATTTCTTAAGAATCCGGATAATTTCTAATAATTTCTTAAAAACATAATATAATTTGGACGTATTTCTGACTAATTTAAGTAATTTGGAAGAATATTACGTAGTTTGGGAGCACTTCTTAAGAAACTAGTTAATTTGGAAGAAGTTCTTAACAAATAGAGATCTTTTGGAAGTACTTCTAAGTATTCACATAATTTGACAGTATTTCTTTAAAAATCAAGTAATTTGGAAGTATTTCTTAAGAATTCGGATAATCTGGAATAATTTCTTAAAAATTCAAAGTAATTTGGACGTATTTCTAAAGAATTTAATTAATTTGGAAGAATATTACGTAGTTTACAAACATTTCTTAAGGAACTAGATAATTTGGAAGAATTTCTTAACAAATTGAGGTTTTTTGAAAATACTTCTTAAGTATTTACATAATTTGACAGTATTTCTTACGAATTCAAGTAATTTGGAAAAATTTCTTAAGAATTCGTGTAATTTTAAATAATTTCGTAAGAATTTAAATTAATTCGGACGTACTTGTGAAGTATTCAAGTAATTTAGAAGAATTTCTTAAGAATATAAGGTGGTTTGGAACCATTTCTTAAGAACCTAGATAATTGGGAAGAATTTCTTAACTAATTGAAACTTTTTGGAAGTACTTCTCACGTATATCTGGAAGAATTTCTAAAGAATTCGTATAATTTGGAATAATTTCTTAAGAATTTAAAATAATTTGACACTATTTCTTAATTGTTCAAGTAATTTGGAAGAATTTCTTAGGAATATAAAATACTTTGGAAGTATTTCTTAAGATTAGATTAGATGATTTGGAGCGACTTCTTGACAATTTAAGATTTCTTTGAAGTATTTCTTACGAATTCAGGCAATTTGGATGGATGTTTTAAGAATTCTGGTAATTTGAAATGATTTCTTAAATACTTAAAATAATTTGGAAGTATTTCCTAACTGTTTAAGCAATTTGGAAGAATTTCCTCACAATTTTTGAAAATTTGGAAGACATTTATTAAGAATTCGAATAATTTGGAGAAATTTCTTAGGAATTTAAGAGGGTTTGGAAGAATTTCTTAAGAATTCACATAATTTGGAAGCATTTACAAATTTAAGATAATTTGGAAGAATTTGTTGAGAATTCTTGAGAATTTCTTTAGGATGTAAGATAGTTTGGAAAAATTTCTTAAGAATTTTGATAACTTGGAAGAGTTCCTTAAACATTGAAGTTAATTTGGAAGCATTTCTTAAGAATTCAGATAATTAGGAAGAATTTCTTAAGAATTCTTATAATTTGGAAGCATTTCTTAAGAATTTAAAGTAACTTGGAAGAATTTCTAAAGAATTCAGGTAATTATTAAGAATTTCTTTAAAATGTAAGATAGTTTGGAAGCATTTCTTAAGAATTCAGATAGTTAGGAAGAATTTTTAAGAACGTACATAATATGGAAGCATTTCTTAAGAATTCACATAATTTGGAATTATTTCTTAAGAAAGAGAACTTGGAAGAATTTCTTAAGAATTCAGTTAACTTGCAAGAATTTCTTAGAAATTCAGGTAAGTATTAAGAACTTCCTTAGAATTTAAGATAGTTTGGAAGCATTTTTAAGAATTGAGGTAATTTCGAAGAGTTCCTTAAACGTGTAAGTTAATTTGGAAGCATTTCTTAAGAATTCACATAATTTGGAGGCATTTCTTAAGAAAGAGATTTTGGAAGAATTTCTTAAGAATTCTGATAATTTGAAATAATTTCTTAAATATTTAAAATAATTTGGAAGTATTTCTTAACTGTTCAAGCAATTTGGAAGAATTTCTTCACAACTTTTGAAAATTTGGAAAACATTTCTTAAGAATTCGAATAATTTGTAGAAATTTCTTAGGAATTTAAGAGGGTTTGGAAGAATTTCTTAAGAATTCACATAATTTGGAAGCATTTACAAAATTTAAGATAATTTGGAAGAATTTGTTGAGAGTTCTTGAGAATTTCTTTAGGATGTAAGATGGTTTGGAAAAATTTCTTAAGAATTTTGATAACTTGGAACAGTTCCTTAAACATTGTAGTTAATTTGGAAGCATTTCTTAAGAATTCAGATAATTAGGAAGAATTTCTTAAGAATTCATATAATTTGGAAGCATTTCTTAAGAATTTAAAGTAACTTTGGAAGAATTTCTTAAGAATTCAGGTAATTATTAAGAATTTCTTTAGAATGTAAGATAGTTTGGAAGCATTTCTTAACAATTCAGATAGTTAGGAAGAATTTTTTAAGAACGTACATAATATGGAAGCATTTCTTAAGAATTCACATAATTTGGAATTATTTCTTAAGAAAGAGAACTTGGAAGAATTTCTTAAGAATTCAGTTAACTTGCAAGAATTTCTTAGAAATTCAGGTAAGTATTAAGAACTTCCTTAGAATTTAAGATAGTTTGGAAGCATTTTTTAAGAATTGAGGTAATTTCGAAGAGTTTCTTAAACGTGTAAGTTAATTTGGAAGCATTTCTTAAGAATTCACATAATTTGGAGGCATTTCTTAAGAAAGAGATTTTGGAAGAATTTCTTAAGAATTCTGATAATTTGAAATAATTTCTTAAATATTTAAAATAATTTGGAAGTATTTCCTAACTGTTTAAGCAATTTGGAAGAATTTCCTCACAATTTTTGAAAATTTGGAAGGCATTTCTTAAGAATTCGAATAATTTGGAGAAATTTCTTAGGAATTAAAGAGGCTTTGGAAGAATTTCTTAAGAATTCACATAATTTGGAAGCATTTACAAATTTAAGATAATTTGGAAGAATTTGTTGAGAATTCTTGAGAATTTCTTTGGCATTTAAGATGGTTTGGAAAAATTTCTTAAGAATGTTGATAACTTGGAAGAGTTCCTTAAACATTGTAGTTAATTTGGAAGCATTTCTTAAGAATTCAGATAATTAGGAAGAATTTATTAAGAATTCTTATAATTTGGAAGCATTTCTTAAGAATTTAAAGTAACTTGGAAGAATTTCTTAAGAATTCAGGTAATTATTAAGAATTTCTTTAGAATGTAAGATAATTTGGAAGCATTTCTTAAGAATTCAGATAGTTAGGAAGAATTTCTTAAGAATTCACATAATTTGGAATTATTTCTTAAGAAAGAGAATTTGGAAGAATTTCTTAAGAATTCAGTTAATTTGGAAGAATTTCTTAGGAATTCGGGTAAGTATTAAGAATTTCTTTAGAATTTAAGATAGTTTGGAAGCATTTCTTAAGAATTGAGGTAATTTGGAAGAGTTCCTCAAACGTGTAAGTTAATTTGGAAGCATTTCTTAAGAATTCACATGATTTGGAGGCATTTCTTAAGAAAGAGAATTCGGATAATTTGGACGAGTTCCTTAAATATTTCAACTAATTTTGAAGAATTTCTTAAGAATTTAAGATAATTTGGAAGGAATCGTTACGAATTCCGGTAACTTGTAACCATGGCTAGAGACTACAGATACTTTTGAAGTATTTTGGAACATTTTTTTATAATCTGAGTATTTTGAAAGACTTTTTATTTTAATTTGCTAAATTAATGAATTAATTTTAAAAAATTGGGAGTTTGTATAATTTAAAAGAACGTTTTAAGAATTTCTATAATTTGGAGGGAAATTTTTGAAAATCTGTGTAATTTAGGAGCATTTCTGGAAAATCTACGTAATTTGGACGCATTTAAAAAAAATATGTGCGTAATTTAGAACCATTTGTTTTTAACTTTGTACCATTTCGAAATAATTCTTAAGAATCTGTGTAACTTGGGGGAAGCATTTTCGTTTAAATATTTCCATAATTTCGACACATTTTACCCAAAGAAACGTTTAAAATCAGCTTTTCAACGGCTCTTTTTTATGTATTTGTTTTGTTTTTGCAGTTTTAATTTGAAAAATCTAACAGTTACCAACCGGTTCTTGAGATGATTTCGATATCTCCAAACGCAGAACATAAAAAAGCACATCATTCATTTAATGTGGCAGTTGCAAAACAACCTGACTCGCGTAGCTTCTCGAACGACATTTTTGCACTTTTTTTTTCCCTCTCAAACCATGACAAGCCAGAAACGTTGTAAATTGTTATAATTATTTGCCTACATCATCCATTAGCTCGTCGTAAAAATGTATAGCTTGAAAATATAGGCACTTATTGTATAATATCCAATAAATATATTCCTATTGGGATTACTGCAGATGTATTCGCATTAAAAAATAATAATAAATGATTAATTAATAATAAATTAAATAAATTAATTTTTCTGCGCGAACAATTTCGATCGTTTCCTTTCGTGCGAGTTGCAATTGATCGGAGGGAGATAGCGCTAGCAACTTTTATTAGATACGACAGAATCGTCGGAAAATCCATCTTAGAACCGTTTCGCATATGATCTTCCCCTCTTTCTCGCTTATAACGCCATCCTTTGCACCCAAGAAAGCTCAAACTAGAAGCTGTTATTGCCAATAAGAATGTTAATTCCCCATTTCGCCGCGTAAGGTGATTTTCGCTCCGATTACTCGCTAGGAATACGAAAAACGCGATCAGCTCTTGTATTGCACACTAACACGAATTATTTTGCAATCTTCGCGTGTTTATTCGTCGTCCGTATATAGAAATATTTATTTCTGATTCGTCCTCCGAACTGCATTGTTTCTACATTACCTCTATTCCGACATACAACGCGACGAATAAATCCCTTTCCGTCGAAACAAAGCAATCTTACAGGAATCCTTTTTATTCGTTTTTTTTTATTTTCATTGTTACCGTCGCCTCTTTTTCATCATGTTTTTCTTTTCAAAAAAAAGTAGTTTACTATCGTGTTGTTTGTTTAGGAGCCGAAATTTTTCCCCAAAATGCATCGTCACCCAAAGAGTGATGTAATTCGAAAAAATTCCGATTAATTATCTCGCGTTCCGAATTACGTTTTAATTATTTGTATGTTACATATATTAACGGGGATTTGTTTTGTTCCTAATCCACGGCGCGAAGCAAATTTTTCCGTCTTATTATCATTTGTTGCGAGTGTCTTTTTTTATTATAAGTTTTGGGTGTGTTATGTACGTCGGAAGATTACAAAATATTCATACATCACAAGAATGACGTCGAATATTATGTTTAAAAACGAACTAAAATTTTACGGAATCTGTAACGAACAAAATACCTCGACGAGGAGGGCGTGCCGGCGAATTCTATTTCGGAACAAATTCGCGACCCTGAAATTAACATAATTAACTGATTTCTTTGAAGGTTAAAGTATTTTAGGTTTTTTTGCTAATTTAAAAATTAGAAGTCCCCCTCCCTATTTTAAAATATTTGCAATATTCCGGGCCGTTTCGAATTTTTCTATAATTTCTTTGAAAACTCCACACGATTTCTAGTACTTTTTGCAAATTCCTTAAAATTTCAAAATTCGGTATTTCGAACAGATATAGATAAATATTGGTAAGTCTTGAAATTTCGTTTAATTTCGGATAAATTTTTGAAAGAAAATGTGCAAAACTAAAGATAATTTGAGAAAATTTCTTAAAAGTTCAGGTAATTTACAAGAATTTCTGAACAATTTAAGATAATTTGGAAGTATTTCTTAAGAATCCACCTAATTTGGCAGTATTTCGTAAGGATTCAAGTTATTTTGGAAGAATTTCTTAACAAATTGAGACTTTTCTGAAGTATTTCTCAAGTATTCACATAATTTGACAGTATTTCGTAAGGATTCGGGTGATTTGGAAGAATTTCTTAAGAATTCGTGTAATTTGGAATAATTTCTTAAAAATATAAAATAATTTTAACGTATTTACTAAGAATTTAAGTAATTTGGAAGAATATTACCTAGTTTGGAAGCGCTTCTTAAGAAACGAGATAATTTGGAAGAATTTCTTAACAAATTAAGATTCTTCTGAAGTATTTTTCAAGTATTCAAATAATTTGACAGTATTTTGTAAGGATTCAGGTAATTTGGAAGAATTTCTTAAGAATTCGTGTAATTTGGAATAATTTCTTAAAAATATAAAATAATTTTAACGTATTTATTAGGAATTTAAGTAATTTGGAAGAATATTACGTAGTTTGGAAGCGCTTCTTAAGAAACGAGATAATTTGGAAGAATTTCTTAACAAATTAAGATTTTTCTGAAGAATTTCTTAAGAATCCACCTTATTTGGCAGTATTTCGTAAGGATTCAGGTAATTTGGAAGAATTTCTTAAGAATTCGTGTAATTTGGAATAATTTCTTAAAAATATAAAATAATTTTAACGTATTTATTAGGAATTTAAGTAATTTGGTAGAATATTACGTAGTTTGGAAGCGCTTCTTAAGAAACGAGATAATTTGGAAGAATTTCTTAACAAATTGAGATTCTTCTGAAGTATTTTTCAAGTATTCAAATAATTTGACAGAATTTCTTAAGAATTCAAGTAATTTGGAAGAATTTCTTAAGAATTCGTGTAATTTGGTATAATTTCCTAAAAATATAAAATAATTTTAACGTATTTATTAGGAATTTAAGTAATTTGGAAGAATATTACGTAGTTTGGAAGCGCTTCTTAAGAAACGAGATAATTTGGAAGAATTTCTTAACAAATTGAGATTTTTCTGAAGTATTTCTTAAGACTCCACCTAATTTGGCAGTATTTCGTAAGGATTCAGGTAATTTGGAAGAATTTCTTAAGAATTCGTGTAATTTGGAATAATTTCTTAAAAATATAAACTAATTTTAACGTATTTATTAAGAATTTAAGTAATTTGGAAGAATATTACGTAGTTTGGAAGCGCTTCTTAAGAAACGAGATAATTTGGAAGAATTTCTTAACAAATTGAGATTCTTCTGAAGTATTTTTCAAGTATTCAAATAATTTGACAGTATTTCTTAAGAATTCAAGTAATTTGGAAGAATTTCTTAAGAATTCGTGTAACTTGGAATAATTTCTTAAGAATTTAAAATAATTTGAAAGTATTTCTTCTATTTCGGAACAAATTCGCAACCATTTTTTTAAGATTAAAGTATTTTAGCTTTTAGTATTTTTTAAGTTTAAACTTAGAAAGAAAATTTCTTTAAATTGTAAAATACATGAAAATTTTTCAAAAGATCCTCAGTTTTGGGTCAATCCTAAAATTTTGAAAGATCTTCAAGTTTCTTTAAACTTTAAAATACAAGAAAATTTCGAGAAAACCTCAATTTGTCTAATTTCCGCGAAGTTTCGAAATACGTATTTGAAAATATCGCTGTTTGCATATTTCTTGCATCTGTCCGCGTTTAACCCTACACCAGTCGACGCGTCCCGACGAGCTGATTTCAACGGTATATGATTTGTTTAGATTATTCCAAACGATCGCCGAGAAGACGCAAATATCCGCAGAAAATCGCCAAAAGTTACCAAAATTGCGCACCCTCTTGATTCCTATCGGGTTAAGAAGGTTCGTTCTTACTCGAATCGAAGCGTCTTAATGATCCGAACTTACCGGCGTAAATTTTTGTTTTAGATTACTAGAACTATTGCCGAAAAATTTGCAAGAAATCGCGAAAAATCGCTAAAAATAGCGAAAACAAGTATCCACCTAGGTTCCTGTACGACTTAGGAGGTTCGTTCTTACTCCAGTCGAAGCGCTTTAATGATCCGAACTTACCGGCATCATTTTTTTTTAAATTACTCCAACGGATGGCGAGAAAATTGCAGAAAATCCCTAAAAATAGCGAAAACGAGTGCCTGCCCCGGTTCCTATACGATTTAGGAGGTTCGTTCTTATTTCGATTGAAGCGCCGTAATGATATGAACTCACCGACGTCAATTTTGTATAGATTACTCCAACGGTTGGCGAGAAAATCGCAAAAAAGAACGCGAACAATAAAAAAACTCTCAATTTGTCTAATTTCCGCGAAGTTTTGAAATACGTATTTGAAAATCTTCAATATTTCCGGCTGTTGCAGATTTTCCCATAATTTTCCCTGAACACTCACATAATTTATGAAACTTTTTGGGAATCGTTAAAAGCTCAAAATTTGGTGTTTGGAAAAGATGGGATAAATTTTGGTAGGGCTTAAAAATTTTGATATTTTAATTTATTAAAATAAACGGAAACATTTGAGTTTTGGGTCAATCTTAAAATTTTGAAAAATCTTCAAGTTTCTTTAAACTTAAACTATTGCACAGTTACTTGGTACTTGCCTACTAATGCCATAATGCAATTTGGTCTTTATATGGAGAGTCATCCAAATTTTATTTTATTAAGATTTTGGCTCTCCAAAATAGTTTACTGTTACTGTTATTATTATTGATAATTATTATTATTATTATTGTCGTGTATTATTGTTATCAAGTAACGAAGATCCCCTCTCCACGGAACAACGAGATTTTATATCAATATTTACGTTGTTTTCTTTTATAATTTCATCATATTCGCGACTACAACATTCATCCTTAATTTTATCGTTCAATACAAATCGTTAGTCACGCAAATCGATCGATGCTTACTCCGAAGGATGACGATTCAAGATTATCTCGACACGGCTTCGCACTTGAGAATCACCTTCTTCTGGGACACTTTCACGATTCCAGTTCTCATTCTGCAATTACTTCTCGCCATTGAGGGACGATTGAGCAAATTTATCGGCGATCTGTTTACGCAGTTACATATTTACGGACGCGCTCTTATTCATTAGTCATTTAATTCGTTTTTAAAATGTGAATCAAGGTTCCGGTATTCTTGATGAATGGAGAACTAATTGCATATAGGAAATTTGGAAACAAAAATAATCGATCCTAGTTCCATTTTTAATGTATTTATTGATTTCAGAAGAAAATGTGACTTTCGGTACCATTTTCATTTAAGAAGTCCTCTATTACCCCAATGAATGGCGAGAAAATTTGCCAAAAATCGCCAAAAATAGCGAAAACGAGTGCCCGCCCCGGTTCCTATACGATTTAGGAGGTTCGTTCTTATTTCATTTGAAGCGCCTTAATGATCTGAACTCACCGACGTCAATTTTGTATAGATTACTCCAACGATTGTCGAGAAAATCTGAGAAGAAAACACGAGAAATCGCAAAAAATAGCCAAAACGAATGCCCGCCTCGGTTCTTACACGTTTTGGGAGGTTCGTTCTTATTTCAATCGAAGCGCCTTAATGATGCGAACTCACCGGCATGAAATTCATTTAGATTACTCCAACGGATGGCGAGAAAATTGCAAAAACCCGCAAAAAATCGCTAAAAATGGCGAAAACAAGTACCCGCCTCGGTTCCTATACGACTTAGGAGGTTCGTTCTTATTTCAATCGAAGCGCCTTAGTGATCCGAACTCACCGGCATCAATTTTGTTTAGATTACTCCAACGCATGGCGAGAAAATTGTAAAGAACCGCGAGAAATCGCTAAAAATAGCCAAAACGAGTGCACGCCTCAGTTCCTATACGATTCAGGAGGTTCGTTCTTATTTTAATCGAAGCGCCTTAATGATCCGAGCTGATCGGCGTCAATTTTTTTATATTACTCCAACGGATGACGAGAAAATCGCAAAGAAGCGCGAAAAACCGTTAAAAATGGGTAAGAATAATTAAGATGCACCTCTATCTTGACTCTTATGGCTCCTATATCTGGTTCTTAAAGCCAGGACTTTCCAAAACGCAACTTTCGTTCAATTGTGTGTCTGTCAAGTTTTTTAACCTATTACAACGAACTTTAATAAGTTCTACTTCGAGTGTTTTTCGAAATAAAACGGAAGAATTACTGCAATTAGAGATCCGTAAACGCGTTTCACGGTTATGCCGATCTTCAGTACGGCTTTGTGAGCTCTAGCTTTCGTTTCTATACCAGCACTATATATGCAAGGACGTCCAATTAAGAATTCTCCCATTATGTACTTAAATACAGTTGCAGTTATTTCCTGAGAAGAAACGCGACCGCGGTTATCGCAGGAGTCCGTGGCGGCTTAGTTATCCATTTGTGTAGAAACCATTAGCTGCAAAAATGCGTATTTAAGTACGTAATGGAAGAATTCTTGATTGACTTCTCTCATAGGTGCAGAACATCAATCGGAAGAATTATTGTTCAATGAAGTTCATTACAGCTTTGACGAATATTTTGAGTATTGCATGAGTATTGTTGACTGAATTCTGAAAGCTGCTGATTTCCTTAAATTTTTGCGTTTTGAACGATTTCTAACGATTTTTCTAGGTTCTTTGCGATTTTCTCGCAAACCGTTTGAGTAATCTAAATAAAAATTACACCGGTGAGTTCAGGTCGTTAAGGCGCCTCTATTGAAATAAAAACGAAACTGTTAAGTCGCATAGGAACCAAGGACAGTACTCCTTTTGGCCATTTTTAGCGATTTTTCGCGGTTCTTTGCGATTTTCTCGAGAACCGTTGGAGTAATCTAAAACAAATTTACGCCGGCGAGTTTGGGTGGTTAAGGCGCTTCGAATGAAATAAAAACGAAACTGCTAAATCGCATAGCAACCGAGGACAGCACTCCTTTTGGCCATTTTTAGCGATTTTTCGCGGTTCTTTGCGATTTTCTCGCCATCTGTTGGAGTAATCTAAAACAAATTTACGCCGGCGAGTTCGGGTGGTTAAAGCGCTTCGATTGAAATAAAAGCGAACCTCCTAAGTCGTATAGGAACCGAAGTGGCTACTTGTTTTCGCTATTTTTAGCGATTTTTCGCGGTTTTTTGCGATTTTTCCGCCATCCGTTGGAGTAATCTAAACGAAATTTACGCCGGTAAGTTCGGGCCGTCAAGGCGCGTCGAGTGGTATAAGAACGAACCTCCTAAATCCTATAGCAACCGAGAAGGGTACTCGTTTTAACTCTCTTTAGCGATTTCATGCGTTTCTTCAGCAATCGTTCGGAATAATCTAACCGAATCGCATAGTATTGGAATCGACTCGTCAAGACATAGACTACTATTGTAGTTGCACGAATAAATATTATTATTATTATTATTATTATTATTTATATTACTAATCATCCCATATTGCGTGCATCTATATCTGCTGACGATGATTATTATTATTAATTGATTATTATAAAATTTTAAAAATATATTGGAAACTGTCGGAATTTTTTCTAAAAGGATATCGTCAATTCAATGTGCAAAGTACATACATCTAGTCAAATGGAATAAATAAGAACGCAACAGCGCGTGCGACTTGTACAATTAAAAAACGAAACAATTTGCTCCCGAAACGATTCGTTTTAATAACCCAACGACCTATACCTTACATGAATAAATTCGACCGGATCGCCGCCCAGCATATTAATGTCGAATTTTGTCTAATTCTATGTTGCAACTCCCAGCAACAAACTATTCCATCCACGAGATGGTCGAATGAAGCCGGATCTGATAGTCGAAATGGAACGATAATAGGAATTTTTTTGGTTGTTGTTTGTCGTTGTCGCTGTTATTTTATAATTCCCATGATATCTTTGAAGATTGACATCTCGTCCTCATCTTGCGCCGATTTGTATTCAAATTGAATAATGTTCAAAGGTTACATGGAGAAATAAGTCGAGGCTGTAGTCTAAAATATGTTTTTTTAATTTCATTACTATAATTATAAAAAGAAAAAAAACAATATTATTATTACCTATTATTATGACATCCCCTAATCTAGATAATTATAGTGGCGATTATTATTATTATCATTATTACTATTAAATATTATTCACATCATTATAACAGCAATGATAATAATAGTACTAGTAATAATAATAATCACTATTTTTGCTGGAAATCCACTGGGTGGGCTTTTCCTTTCTAAAAAGAAGAGGAACAAATCGTCCGCCTACTTCCTTTGTGTCATTCGATTCATTCTGAAACGCAACTATTTACAATCAGAACGCGTCTTATCGCAACGAGTGAATAACCTTCCGTGCCTCGAAGCATGTTAAACATAAATATCTCTTCATCTTTTGTGCTCGAGCAGACACATATGTATGTATATTTCAGGAACATTACGAACAGAAAAGGCGATCTACGGACGGCGAGAAAAGACGTGCATATACGTACAAATTTGCATAATAGAATTCGAACGAAGCCAGTAAAACAATTTAGCGAGAAGTAACAGGGATAAGAGAATCAAGCCGGGACCACACGTCGCGTTTTTTCGGTCGGAGCGTTTTCGAAGCGCGCTTCGACAAGACAGTTTGAACATCTTATACGAAATCTAAAACGTCAGTATCAAACAAACATCAACATTAAGCTATTTATGTCAAAAAGATATCAAAGCAATTGGATATCAGAAGGAAATGTCAAGAATGATACGTCAGTGTCAAAATATATCAAGATTAAGACGTCAATGCCAAAACGACGTCAATTTAAGCAAATGTCAAGATTAGATTCATGTCAAAAAGATACCAGGATAATTCGATATCAGAAATAAACGTCAAGAATGATACGTCAATGTCAAAATATATCAAGATTAAGAGGTCAGTGTCAAAATGACGTCAATTTAAGCAAATGTCAAGATTAGATTCATGTCAAAAAGATATCAGGATAATTCGATATCAGAAATAAACGTCAAGAATGATACGTCGATGTCAAAATATATCAAGATTAAGACGTCAATGCCAAAACGACGCCAATTTAAGCAAATGTCAAGATTAGATTCATGTCAAAAAGATATCAGGATAATTCGATATCAGAAATAAACGTCAAGAATGATACGTCGATGTCAAAATATATCAAGATTAAGACGTCGATGCCAAAACGACATCAATTTAAGCAAATGTCAAGATTAGAAAGTGTATAAGAAAAGCTATTCATGTCAAAAAGATATCAGGATAATTCGATATCAGAAATAAACGTCAAGAATGATACGTCGATGTCAAAATATATCAAGATTAAGACGTCGATGCCAAAACTACATCAATTTAAGCAAATGTCAAGATTAGAAAGTGTATAAGAAAAGTTATTCATGTCAAAAGATATTAAAATAATTCGATATCAGAAAGAAATGTCAAGAATGATACGTCAGTGTCAAAATATATTAAGATTAAGACGTCAGTGTCAAAATGACGTCAATTTAAACAAATGTCAAGATTAGATTCATGTCAAAAAGATATCAGGATAATTCGATATCAGAAATAAATGTCAAGAATGATACGTCAATGTCAAAATATATCAAGATTAAGACGTCGATGCCAAAACGACGTCAATTTAAGCAAATGTCAAGATTAGAAAGTGTATAAGAAAAGTTATTCATGTCAAAAAGATATTAAAATAATTCGATATCAGAAAGAAATGTCAAGAATGATACGTCAGTGTCAAAATATATTAAGATTAAGACGTCAGTGTCAAAATGACGTCAATTTAAGCAAATGTCAAGATTGAGAAGTGGTGTGAAAAACGTTATTCATGTCAAAAAGATATCACAATAATTCGATATCAGAAATAAATGTCAAGAATGATACGTCAATGTCAAGATATATCAAGATTAAGACGTCAATGTCAAAACGATGTCAATTTAAGCAAATGTCAAGATTAAGAAATGTGTGGAAAAAGTTATTCATGTCAAAAAGGAATGTCAAGAATGATACGTTAATGGAAAAATATATTCAGATTAAGGTGTCAATGTCAAAACGATGTCAATTTAAGCAAATGTCAAGATTCATAAAAGTGTGAAAAAGTGTACAATTTTGATAAAATATTTTCCATTTTTTTAATTTGACAATTAACCCATCCGACACGCATTCGGTATAAAGATAAAGACAGGAAGAAGAAGAAGACAATTAATATTTTTGGAAGAGTATTAAATGTCAAATAGTAAGTTGAATTGATTATTAAACCCCGAAAAGTTTTGGGGTGATTGATCTCCACCCTTTACCGCATAGATTTGGTGGCGGTCCATTTATCAGTGGTAGGAGTAGTTCTTTCAATTACTTTCCAGAGTCTAGTCATCACATCACCATCCGCGATCTATTCATAACACCTAGAACGTGTCCAACGTGTCCGAAACGTTATTATTATTAAAACGCTCCGTGGGTGTAATCTCTAAAAAGGAGAAGAAGTAACTTAAGAAGAGAGATTACGAAAAGGAAAATCGACAAGAAAACAAAGGATGTGAAACGAAAATAGACGAAAGACAGCAAATAATATCGCAAGAGACGCAAGGCTATGATCCCGTATTTGTTTGTTCTTGCTTTACCCCAGATTTAGAAATTAAAAAACCTCGACACTCGCAAACTCCGGTAGAAGAGGTCAAGGATTAAGTAAAAAAACAAGGAAAAATAGATCGAAGGAAAGCGGAGGGGATAAGTAGGAAAAAGAAAAATAACCGCGAAGGGTGCTGTAGCTGTGCAAAATTCTGTCATTACTAGCCCCGGAACGTTTTGGGGAGGTTGATCGCCCACCAATTACGTCAGCAATTCACGTTGCAAAACGCTCTAATCGCCTTAACGCCCTTGCATATCAACCCTTCCCGTATAGATAGCTAAAATGATTTTCTTATCGCCATTCCTAAAGCTTCCGGGGTCTAGTCATAACATCATCCAGCCGCTAATGTGTCCGGCACGTCCGAAACGTTTCAATTCTGGTAATGTTAAGAAGACAAGACAAGAAGAAGAAAATAAGCAAAAAAGGAAGGAGAAACGAGGAAAGAGGATGACATGTTTTTTAAATCGTTCATTTAGAATTTTCGTATCTTACTTCCATCCTGTTTTAATACGTAACAGCTTCGAATTGTTGACGAATTTTTCGTCTAGTTTATGGCACCGAAATCTCCCATTTCCAACGATTCGACGTGCGTCAATCGATAATGAAATAATATAGTATGTTTATTCGTATTTCCAATTTTATCATTGCAACCTACACACACACAATATATAATTGCGGACAAAAACGATAATAAGAGGGAAAAAATCAATAATTAAGAAACTAGAAATCTACCGGAGATCGTAGTACGTAAATTCGCCAAGGTTTTGTTGTTTTTTGTTTTTTCAAGCAAAAGTATCGGCCACGACGCATGCAATTAGAGAGTACGGCGATCATCAGCGCTAATAATTATATAATGCTGATATTGCAAATTTACAAATTGTTTTTGGACGATTGACTTTGTAGCGACCGCAGGTGATAGTTAGCGGTAATAAGGAAAATTAGGTCCCATCGACGTGGTTTCGAAAATAACACTTTAGCTTAGCCCAAAATGTTCTCTTTTTCCTCTCAGTATATTTAACGCCCAAGCCAAAGAGGCCGCTGGTTATTATTATTATTATTATTATTATTATCATTATTGGAAAGAATTTTACGTTAGTACTCATTATTATACGTATGTAATTTTCGTGACCTACTTAAAAACTTATTTATATATATATGCAGGCTATTGCACAGCTTTCTACGAGAACTGCTACGCAGCCTACGTAGGTAGTTAATGTGGCGTAGGCGACTTGCAATCAATAAAGCAAGCTTCCCCAGCTATTTATCCGACATAAGTTCATAGCAATAGATTTAATCAAACGATTGGCCCCATCGGTTGAGCCCTGCTAAGGACGAAAGTAGTCCTGGGAATAGATCCGCCCAAAACGAATGGCTCCATCTGATGAACCCCGATAAAGATGATACTTGTCTATGCTTACAGTTTGAGATTAATAACGCGTAATTCCCTACGTGATAATTATCGTGATAACATGCAATTTATGCCTGCCACGCAGGCTATTGCACAGCTCTCTATGAGCATTGTTGGGCGCCTTGCATAGGAAGTCGATGCGGTGTAATCGGAGTACGATTGACAAAGCAAGATCCCTCAGCTATTTATCCGACATAATTTCATGGCAATAGATTTAATCAAACGATTGGCTCCATCTGTTGAGCCCTGATAAGGACGAAAGTAATCATGGCAATAGGTCTGACCAAACGAGTGGCTCCATCTGATGAATCGCGATAAAGGCGATACTTGTCTATGCTTGCAGTTTGGTATTAATAAATCGTAATTCCCCCGTGATAATTATCGTGATAACATGTAATTTATGCCTGCGACGCAGGCTATTGCACAGCTTTCTATGAGAATTGTTGGGCGCCTTGCATAGGAAGTCGATGTGGTGTAATCGGAGTACGATTGACAAAGCAAGATCCCTCAGCTATTTATCCGACATAAGTTCATGGCAATAGATTTAATCAAACGATTGGCTTCATCTATTGAGCCCTGCTAAGGACGAAAGTAGTCATGGAAATATATCCGACCAAACGAGTGGCTCCATCTCATGAATCGCGATAAAGACGATACTTGTCTATGCTTGCAGTTTGGGATTAATAAATCGTAATTCCCCCGTGATAATTATCGTGATAACATGCAATTTATGCCTGCCACGCAGGCTATTGCACAGCTTTCTATGAGAATTGTTGGGCGCCTTGCATAGGAAGTCGATGCGGTGTAATCGGAGTACGACTGACAAAGGAAGCTCCCTCAGATATTCATCCCACGTAAGTTCATGGCAATAGATTTGATCAAACGATTGGCTTCATCTATTGAGCCCTGCTAAGGACGAAAGTAGTCATGGAAATAGGTCTGACCAAACGGGTGGCTCCATCTGATGAACCGCGATAAGAACGATACTTGTCTATGCTTGCAGTTTGGGATTAATAAAGCGTAATTCCCCCTTGTGATAATTATCGCCATAACATGCAATGTATGCCTGCCACGCAGGCTATTGCACAGCTTTCTATGAGAATTGTTGGGCGCCTTGCATAGGAAGTCGATGCGGTGTAATCGGATTACGACTGGCAAAGGAAGCTCCCTCAGATATTCATCCCGCGTAAGTTCATGGCAATAGATTTGATCAAACGATTGGCTTCATCTGTTGAGCCCTGATAAGGACGAAAGTAGTCATGGGAATAGATCTGACTAAACGGGGGCTCCATCTGATGAACCGTGATAATTATCGTCATAACATACAATTTATGCCTACCACGCAGGGTATTGCACAGCTTTCTATGAGAATTGTTGGACGCCTTGCATAGGAAGTCGATGCGGTGTAATCGGACTACGACTGACAAAGCAAGTCCCCCAGATATTCATCCCACGTAAGTTTATGGCAATAGATTTGATCAAACGAGTGGCTCCATCTGTTGAACCCTGATAAGGACGAAAGTAATCATGGCAGTAGATCTAACCAAACGGGTGGCTCCATCTGATGAATCGCGATAAAGACGATACTTGTCTATGCTTGCAGTTTGGGATTAATAAAACGTAATTTCCTACGTGATAATTATCGTCATAACATGCAATTTATGCTTGCGACGCAGGCTATTGCACAGCTTTCTATGACAACTGTTAGGGAGCCTGCGTAAGATGTTAATGGGATGTAGGCGGCCTGCAATCGCTGCAAGCACTTGGATTTTCTTTTTTCTTTTCTTATCTCAATTATTATTATCATTAGTATAATCATTATCGTTGTCATCACTATCATCCCTATGACTATTGTTGTTGTTGTTATTATTGTTATTGATATTCCTTTTGAGTCTTACTTCGGCGCGTTTTCTTCGTAACGATGGCAAATTTTAATTAAAAATTAACAAATCTATTTAAATAGGCCATCCGTGAATACGTAAGCATTTCGTAGGAATGTCACCGGCGTGAAACACGCATCAAGTCAAGAACATTGTCAAGGTTCTCCTCCTCGAGATTTTTATCTTCTACAAAACCGAGTTCGATTTTCTGCGAATCGTTCTCGTTTTCGCGCTGGATGAGTTATTCCTGATGTATTTGGATCGCCGACGGCGACGCCGATACGACAGAATCCTTGAGTCTTATCCTTATTGATATACGACCTTGTCCCGGCAAAATAGATCCTATGCAGTTTGCGATATATCTTGTATAATTAAAAATATAAGGGAACAACTTATATTATCATTAGATATTTTAACTTATATTTGGTCGTCCGTAACACGTCACCTTCTTCGTGAACATCATAGTCGAAGCTGAAACATTTCCGGTATTTCCGAAGAAATTGGCGGTGGGGATTTCGAAGCATCGATCTCAAACAATGACACCGGCCAAGAAGAAACTAGAAAGAAGTATCTGTCGTGGAGTGGAGGATAAATTCCCATTTCTCCGAAATATCTCCTTTTTTTAAAAAAAATGAACCGAAGAATCTGAAGTTTGCATGTAAAGCACCTCTCTAAGAAAGTTGTGCAATAGCCTGCGTAGCAAGCACGAATTGCTTAGGTTAATATTATCAGGGAGGGAATTGTGCTTTATTAATCGCGGTCCGCAACCGAAAACTAATTTCGTCCTTACTGGGACTGCCTAGCAGTTCTCGTAGAAAGTTGTGCAATAGCCTGCGCTGCAGGCATAAATTGCATATTATGACTTTATTAATCGCAAGCTGCAATCATAGACAAGTTTCGCCTTTATAAGGACTTATCAGATGGAGCCAGTCGTTTAGTCAAATCTATCGCCATGAACGTAGGTTAGATAAGTAGCGGGAGGACCTTGGGTTGTTCATCGCAGGCTTCCTATACCGAACTGCTGAGTCTCAATACGGACGAAACTAGTCTGTGGTTGCAGTCTGAGATTAATAAAGTATCCATTCCCTCCGTGATAATTATCGGCATAAGCAATTTATGCTTGCTTCCTAGGCTATTGCACAGCTTTCCACAAGAACTGTTAGGCACCTCCACCTCATCCAATATATGTCGATGGCAATATATTTAACAAAACGAGCTCCTCCGTCTGACGCCCCCTAAGAAGGACGAAACTAATCTACGGTTGCAGTCTGCAATTACTAAAGCAAAATTCCCTCCGTCATAATTACGGGCATGTGAAATTTGTGCTTGCTACACAAACTATTGCGACGTGAGTCAACGAAATTCGTAAAAATTGTCGGTCGAAGAATAAACGAATCCACGTCGAAGACGTGATATTAACACCCTCAATGTACCTAAGCAGGCTCCCATTCCAGAAATCATCATGAACATCTCGTAATATGAGAAAAAGTTCGTATGGGACAGATCCAGCTCGCGGTAACCGATCTAAAGCCCGAAGTGGCTGTAGATCGAGACTTCTCGTTTGCTAGCGTAGCGCAAATATGAAAGATAGCTCGTCCGTAAACACAACATCCGACAAATCTCTGGCGTTGTTGTTGTTCGCGTACTCGGCATAGGTCAACGAAAAGCTCAAAATTGATTTCACGGGAAATGAACGAGTCACATCAAAGATGTCAGACCGACATTTCCGGCGTGCCACGAAAATGAGCGTTTCGGAAATTATGACCTACCCCTCGTGACTAGGCCAGCAGCTCCTACAGAATCAACTTTCGCTGCAGCAATCGATCTGCGGCTTTAAACAAGTGTAGACTAGATTGTCTCCCTTTTTATTCTGGGAACCAATCACGTAACGATGATTAAGCCGTAAACACAACATCCGAAAAATCTCTGTCGATGTTGTGTTGTTCGCGCACTCGGCGTAAGTCGATGAAATCCTCAAGCTCGATTTAACGAAAAATGAACGAGTCATGTTGAATACGTCAGGCCGATATTCCAGACTTGCCACGAAAATTCACGTTTCGGAAATTATGACCTACCCCTCGTGACTAGGCCAGCAGCTCCTACAGAATCAACTTTCGCTGCAGCAATCGATCTACGGCTTTAAACAAGTGTAGACTAGATTGTCTCCTTTTATTGTGGGAACCAATCACGTAACGATGATTAAGCCGTAAACACGACATCCGAAAAATCTCTGTCGATGTTGTGTTATTTACGTACTCGGCGTAAGTCGATGAAATCCTCAAGCTCGATTTCGCGAAAAATCAATAAGCAAATGTCGACCAGATTGTCTTTTTTAATTTTGGTAACCAATCACGTACCGATGATTAAGCCGTAAACACAACATCCGAAAAATCTCTGCCGATGTTGTGTTGTTCGCGCACTCGGCGTAAGTCGATGAAATCCTCAAGCTCGATTTAACGAAAAATCAATAAGCAAATGTAGACCAGATTGTCTTTTTTATTTTGGTAACCAATCACGTACCGATGATTAAGCCGTAAACACAACATCCGAAAAATCTCTGCCGATGTTGTGTTGTTCGCGCACTCGGCGTAAGTCGATGAAATCCTCAAGCTCGATTTAACGAAAAATCAATAAGCAAATGTAGACCAGATTGTCTTTTTTTAATTTTGGTAACCAATCACGTACCGATGATTAAGCCGTAAACACAACATCCGAAAAATCTCTGTCGATGTTGTGTTGTTGGCGCACTCGGCGTAAGTCGATGAAACCCTCAAGCTTGATTTAACGAAAAATGAAGTCATTTCGAAGCCGTCAGGCTGGACATTTCAGACGTGCTAAGAAAATTTACGTTTTGGAAATTATGACCAATCCTTGGTGACTGGTTGAGAAGCCCCTACAACTGACCTACCGCTTTGAGCAAACGTAGACGAAATCGTCTTCTTTTTCTTTTTAGTAACCAATTACGTATATATGACTTATCCGTAAACACAACATCAGATAAATCTCTCTCGATGCTGTTTTCGCACCTTTGGCGTAAATCGACGAAATCCTCAAGGTTTGTTCAATCAGTCTATTCTTCAGACACGTCAACAAATAAAATAATTCATCGAGCAGCTACGTTCGCTCGTTTTATAGAGAGTTATTTAGATTTTCATTGGTCAAAACTAATTTCCTGTTCGCCGCCGTTTTTTCTTCTTCTTCTTCTCCGGAAATTTTTGTTTCGGGGATATCTCGACAATAAACGCATAAATATCGATCGTTTCCAATTTATGCGCGAAAATTTGCCGCAAAGATGCTCGCGGCATCGTAAACACATAAATATTTTTCCTTTCCAGTTGAGATGTTGACCGATTGCATTTTTCTACATCTAAATACGGACGTAACGAGTAAGAAATAGACCGTGTCAAGGCTACGGGGATCCCTCATTTTCGCGCGAAGCAAATAAACAAATTAATTTCTATTCGATTTAGAAAAAAAAGAGAAGAATTCGAAGTCTATGCAAATTTTTCCTATTTTGCACTTAAAAGAATCGTAATTATATCCATATATGATTATACAGGATGTCTCGGACTTTACGCCCGGGGCCTGTAACTTCGTTATTTTTATGGGACGAATCGAATAAACTATATGTATATTCTTAAATGGGGGAAAATTCTTTCTACGGTAGGAAAAAGCGATTTGCAAAAAGTGTGTGCGCGTAATGACGGTGATATTCAATTTTTTTTTCAAATAGCACAATATCATCGTATCTATCACCTCTAAGACACCCGAAACGTACCACAACTCCAAATCGCCGAAATCGTCGTAAAGATGATTCATTCATAAACACGACATCGGACAAATCTCTGTCGGTGATGTTATTCGCACACTCAGCTCGAATCAACGCTCAATCCTACAGATTTCTTCAAGCACTCAATACTTCAATCATATGAATAACTACAGAAACGTCAATAAACAAAATTGTTCACCGAGGAATCAAATATTCATATTCAAGACTTGAGGACAACACCTTCAATTTTCCACAAAAGGTACGTTTCAGAAATTATCGTGAACATCTCAAGATTAGCTGGAAATGGCCCTTATGGAATGGATCCAACTTCTAGAATCCAATTTTTCGCTCTAAGTAACTGTAAACAAAGCACATAAAGATGACCAATCTGAGCAAACAGCGGTAACAGCGTGCAAATACGAAATAAGTTACGACAGCATCGCCGACTCCTCGCGCTAGTATCGATACGAGTAGTTCTGTGTATATGTAGGCTGTCGCAGCTTATTTCGTAAGTACCGCTGTTTGCGCAGACTAAAGATGATACATTCATAAACACTACAACGGACAAATCTCTGTCGGTGATATTATTCGCACACTCAGCTCGAATCAACACTCAATCCCACAGATTTATTCAAGCGCCCAATTCGTTATTCACGTGAATAACTACAGAAACGTCAATAAACAAAGTTGTTCACCGAGGAATCAAATATTCATATTGAACACTTGAGGACAACACCTTCAATTTTCCACAAAAGGTACGTTTCTGAAATTATCATGAACATCTCAAGATTTGCTGGAAAAAGCCTATATGGAATGGATCCCGTCTCTAGAATCCAATCTTTCGCTCTAAGTAACTGTAAACAAAGCACATAAAGATGATTAATCTGGGCAAACAACGGTAATAGCGTACAAATACGAAATAAGTTACGACTCCTCGCTCTAGTATCGATGCTGTATGCGAGTAGTTCTGCGTATATGCAGGCTGTCGTGGCTTATTTCGTAATTGCCGCTGTTTGCCCAGACTAAAGATGATACATTCATAAACACAACAACGGACAAATCTCTGTCGGTGATGTTATTCGTGCACTCGTCGGGATTTTAACGAAATCTTCAAGATTTTGTTATCTGGCTCTAGAAACTGATCTACTCAGTTGAGATATTAACCGATCGCGTTTTGTTTATCTAAATACGGACATAACGAGTAAGAAATAGACCGTGTCAAGGTTATGGGAATCCTTGATTTTCGCGCGAAGCAAATAAACAAATTAATTTCTATTCGATTTAGAAAAGGAAAGAGCAAAATATCGAAGTCTATGCAAATTTTCCCCGTTTTGCACTTCATGTATATACAGGGTGTCGCAGACTTCAGTCCCTAGGTCTATAACTTCGTTATTTTTAAAAAGTAAATAAAACAAACTATACATATTTTTAAATGGGGCAAAATTCTCTATACAAATTGCAAAAAATGCGTTGGTGTGATAAAAGCGATATTCAATTATTTTCTTTCTTCAAATAGCACGGTCTCATCGCGTCTATCACCTCCAACGCACCCAAAGCGTACTACAACTTCGTCTCGCCGAAATCGTCGTAAAAATGATGAATTCATAAACACAACAAACGACAAATCTCTGTCGATGTTGTTATTCGTACACTTCGCTCAAATCAACGAAATTCTGCAGAGTTATTGAATCGATCGTTCATCAAAAATGCAAATTTTCCCCATTTTGCATCTAAGAGAATCGTAATTCGTCCATATATGTAGGTATATACAGGGTGTCGCAGACTTCACCCCTTAGACCTGTAACTTCGTTCACTTTTAAAAATAAATAAAACAAACTAGAAAGTGCGCGAGTAACATCACCGACAGAGATTTGTCCGATGTTATGTTTATGCACATATCATCTTTATATGTTTTGTTTACAATTACTTCGAACGATAGATTAAATTCTAGAGGTAGATGCGTTCATCGTCCTAGACTATCGACTAATGGAATTAATCGTTCTTGCAACGATCGACCGAATTACACCTACCTACATCAACGTCGTCGGCATTGAGGGGATCGACGATATATACGTTTTTTCTTTTTGTTCCCAACCACGAACATACAATCTCCTCTCGAGTATATAATTAGAGACGATCGGCGAAAGAAAGAAATTGGTCGGTGGAGGAAAGTTCCACTGCGTCACGACCACCGGTAAGAAACTGGACGTAGCAGCAAAAAAATGCGAACGATGTCTCGTGGAATATTTTGGCCCGGATCGAGAGCTCGATTTTGGTATTTTCCGATCCAGATTTGTGGAACGAAACGGACGTTGAGATGGTCTTTGACGTCGTACTAACTCGTCGAGACTTGTTTGTTTCGTCTTTTTGCATTTTGTAAATATCAAAGAAGTCGTCCGAAAAAGTAAAGAAAAATCGATTAGTGACGTCGGAGGAAGTATGCGAGGATACGGTGGGATGAGAAGATTAAATTTATAAAAAAAGTAGTAATTGCTTCGTATCGGATTTAAAATTTTTAACGACGAATTAAATCTTCGTCCTGAAACTTCCTCCGCCACTCTTCGACACGCTTCTAACTGGAATCTTTTTGCCGGGGTCTATTTTATGATTCCGTAAAATACGCGCCGATCGACGATAATAAAATAAAATCGGACGCGCGTCATTCGATTTGGTGTTCGAAATCACGACGATTAATTCGCGTGTTTTTCTTGCGCACGATTTCGACCTCTTTGCGCGGAGAACGCAAAAAATATACTAATTACCGATCAAAATAACTACATAATGAAATTTAACAACTTGTTGACCTATCCAATAGCTGCAGCTAGAGAGAAAGAGAATAACGAAATCTATCCGGCGCTCGAGGCGATACAACTTTGACGCAAATGGGATTTCTTGTATCAAATTGTGTTTGTTTATTTGCTTTTTGTAGAAAATAATAATAATAATAAATAACAATAATAGTAGCAAGAAGAAGAACGAAGAAGAAGAAGGAGTACAAGGAAAAGTAATAAGAGGAAGAAGAAGATATAGGAGAAGAAGAAGAAGAAGAAGAAGAAGAAGAAGAAGAAGAAGAGATAGCAGAAGAATGGGAAGAAGAAGAAGAAAACAAAGACAAGCTGGAATTTTCTCTAGATGACTGGTGTAACCCAGAAATTGCTTGATTACAGAAATGCAGGTCTGTCATTACTTACAGACAAGGAAACAAAAGAAGGTCAATCGATGGAAACAAATACGTACTAACCAAATTGAATGAAGATTGTTTATTTATTTAATTTCGTAAAAAAGGAATAATAGTAGTAAGAAAATGAACGAGAAGAAGAAGTAGAAGGAAAAAAAAAGAAGAGGAAGAAGGAGAGATGAAAGAAGAATGGGAAGAAGAAGAAAAAATTAAGAAGAAGACGAAGAAGAAATCAAAGGCAAAGTGGAATTTTCTCTAAATGACTCGTGTAGCCTAGAAATTGTTTGATTACAGAAATGAAGGTCTGTCATTAGCCACAGGCAAGGAAACAAAAGAAGCTCAATCGATACATTGTTTCTTTATTTATTTTCGTAACAAGGAATAATAGTACGAAGAAGAACAACGAAAAGAAGGAGTAGAAGGAAAAAGAAGAAGAGGAGGAAGAAGAGATATACATAAGAAGAATAAGAAGAAGAAGTGGATTAAAACGATGACGAAGAAGAAAACAAAAAGAAGCTGGAATTTTCTCTAGATGACTGGTGTAACCCAGAAATTGTTTGGTTACAGAAATCAATGTCTGTCAGTACTTACAGGCAAGGAACAAACGAGAAATTGTTTGATTACAAAAATGAAGGTCTGTCATTAGCCACAGGCAAGGAAACAAAAGATGTTCAAGCGATACATTGTTTCTTTATTTATTTTCGTAACAAGGAATAATAGTACGAAGAAGAACAACGAGAAGAAGGAGTAGAAGGAAAAAAAGAAGAAGGGTTAGACGAAAAAAAGGAATAAGAAGTGGATTAAAAAGAAGACCAAGAGGAAAACAAAAACAAACTCGCATTTTCTCTAAGTGACTGGTATAACCTACAAATTGTTTGATTACAGAAATGAAGGTCTGTCATTACTTACAGGCAAGGAAACAAAACAAGCTCAATCAAATTGAATGAAAATTGTTTATTTATTTAATTTCGTAAAAAGGAATAATAGTAGTAAGGAAAAGAACGAGAAGAAGGAGTAGAAGGAAAAAAAAAAGCACGAGGAAAAGGAAGAAATAAAAGAAGGAAAAGAAGAAGAAGAAGAATAGAAAGAAGGAGAAGAAGATTAAGAAGAAGACTAAGAAGAAAACAAAGGCAAACTAGAATTTAGCCCAGAAATTGCTTGATTACAGAAATGAAGGTCTGTCATTAGCTACAGGCAAGAAAACAAATGAAGCTCAATTGATGGAATCAAATACTAACCAACTTGAAGGAAGATTATTTTTTTATTTAATTTCGTAAGAAGGAATAATAGTAGTAAGAAGAAGAACGAGAAGAAGAATTAGAAGAAAAATAGACGAAGAGGAAGAAAAAGAATGGGAAGAAGAAGACCAAGAAGAAAACAAGGACGAACGGGAATTTTCTTTAGACCACTGGTGTAGTCCAGAAATTGCTTAATTACAAAAATGAAGGTCTGTCATTAGCTACAGGCAAGGAAACAAATGATGCTCAATCGATGGAAACAAATGCTAATCAAACTGAATGAAGATTGTTTCTTTATTTAATTTCGTAAAAGGAATAATAGTAGAAGAATAGAAGAAGAAAAAGAACGAGAAGAAGGAGTAGAAGGAAAAAAGAAGAAGAGGATTAAGAAGAAGACGAAGAAGAAAACAAAGGTAAACTGGAATTTTCTCTAGATGCCTGGTGTAGCCCAGAAATTGCTTGATTATAGAAATGCAGGTCTGTCATTAGCTACAGGCAAGGAAACAAACGAAGCTCAATCAGTGGATACAACAACCAAATTGGATGAGGATTGTGTGTGAGGAGAAAAAGAAGAACGGGAAGAAAGAGAATTAGCAGAAGAAGAAGAAGAAGAAGAAAATTAAGAAAGAGACGAAAGAAGAAAGAAAACAAAGACAAACTAGATGGAATTTTCTCTAAATGACCGGTGTAATCTAGAAATTCCTTCATTGCGGAAATGAAGGTCTGTCAATAGCTACAGTCGAGAAAACAATTGAAGCTCAATCGCTGGGAAATATTTAACAACAAAATAGGATGATAATTGTGTTTGTTTAGTTGATTTCGTTGAAAATAATAAGAAGAAGAAGAAGCAAGAGGAGGAGGAGGAAGTAGAAGAGAAGAAAGAGATAAAAATGAAGACCAAGAAATCGAAGAAGGAGAAGAAGAAGAAAACAAAGACAAATCGGAATTTTCTCTGGATGAGTGGTATAGCTCAGCAATTGCTTCATTGCAGAAATGAAGGTCTGTTATTAGCTACAGCCAAGAAAACAAACGAAGCCTACTCGATGGGAACAAATGATGAACTAAATTGGAAGAAAATTGTGTTTGTTTATTTGATTTCGTAGAAAATAGGAATATTTGTAATAATAACGAGAAGAAGAAGAAGGAACAGGGAAAAGCGAAGCAGGGAAGAGAAAATTGAAGAAGAAAAACAGGAAAAAATTAGAAGTAGAGGGAGAAAAAGAAGAAAACAAGGATTAACTATCAAAATTCTCTGGATGACCGGTGCAGCCTACATATTGCTTTGTTGCGAAAATGAAGGTCTGTCATTGTCTACCGCCTAAAATTCACCACCATCCCGAAGCACACCATAACTCGAAATGGACAAAATCCAAACATAATCTTTGAGAACACCGCCCCTCTCCCCCAACACAGGACGTTCTCTAGAACATCGCATCTAACACACTCGAAACGTACCACAACTCCAAATCGCCGATATCGTCATACAAATGAGTCATAAACACAACATCCGACAAATCTCCGTCGGTGTTGCTATTCGCACACTCAACTCAAATCAACGAACACCTCAAGATTCATGCTATCGATCAATTCTTCATTCACGTACATAACTACAGAAACGTCAGTAAATAAAATTGTTCACCGAGGAATCAAGGATCTACACTGAACAACACAACATCGTACAAATCTCTGTCGGTGATGTTATTAGCGCATTCAACATATTTCAACGAAATCTTCAAGATTTGTTATCTAGTTGCTACTAACTGATCTAGCGCCTTAAGTAAGTCTGAATCAGGTTGTCTATTTTTTGGGAAACCAATCACCTAATGGTGATTGATCAGTAAACACAACATCGGACAAATCTGTGTCGGTGATGTTATTCGCGCGCTCGATGTATTTCAACGAAATCTTCAAGATATATTATCTGGTTCCTAACAACTGATCTAGCACCTTAAGCAAGGGTAAACCAGATTGTCCCTTTTTTAATAACCAATGCCATAACGGCGATTCATTCGTAAACACAACAGTCGACAAATCTCTATTGACGATGTTATTCGCGCATTTGAACGAAATCTTCAACATCTACTATCCGGTTTCTAACAACTGATCTACCGCCTTAAGCAAGGGTAAAATAGATTATCCTTTTTCTTCTTGGTGACCAATCACATAAAGGTGATTCATTCGTAAACACAACATCCGACAAATCTCTGTCGGTGATGTTATTCGCGCACTTAACGTATTTCAACGAAATCTTCAAGATTTATTATTCGGCTCTAACAACTGATCTACCGCCTTAAACAAGTATAAACCGGGTTGCCTTTTTTTTGGGAACCAATCACCTAATGACGATTGATCAGTAAACACAACATCGGACAAATCTGTGTCGATGTTGTTATTCTCGCACTTGATTTAACGAAAATTGATGAGTCCTATCTGAGAGTTGAACACAACAACCTTCTAGCCTGGCACTTTCAGAACAGTCGCGGCTAATTTTGTTAATCGTTGTATTGATTACACAAACAAATGTGAACGGAAACGATACAAATTACGCCAAGTGTATGGCGTGGCCAGTTTTAAGTGAACTCGACAGTGACTTGAGATGTCAAAACAAGTTTCACCTTGAGGAAGATTAGAGGTTTGACTCATAATTTGAACGATACACTTCGACCGAATCAAATTTTCTTCGATCCCCTAAAGAGTTGATCAAGTAAATTGGAGCAAGAGTCCCCGCGATAGCTTCCATTCAATTTTTATTGATCAACTTTGTTCGCTCAATTAAACTCGATTCGTGAGAAATGAGGGTAGATCGAAGTCTCCTGTTTGGTAATCAAGCATGAACATAGAAACGCTGACTCATCCGTAAACACAACATCGTACAAATCTCTGTCGGTGATGTTATTCGAGTAAACGCGGCGCGCTCCTCGCTGATTCTGGAAAATTTTTCAAAATCAATTTTTGTTCTGGGGAGCTTCTTATGGGTAGTTTGAATTCGTTTGAAATCAATTACGATTGGTCTCAGGGAGAAAAGGGAATATCTGTTTTGTTTCTTACGATTTAGAGGAAAATCGTTTCGTTGTGTAATATTAGCATCAACTGGGCTTAGCTCTAACGCCCACGAACAAATCGAAAAGATGTTAGTCCATTTTTCTCCATTTTCGAACTAGAAACTTTTTGATTTATGTATATAAATAGACATCTTGACTTACTTAACCGTTCCACTGATGACGGTAGTATATCTTTTATGACAGAATTCTTCGCTCGCTTAGCGTCATTACGTATGTTAATTTTATTCCGTAAAACGAGATCTAAGCGCGATAACAATTAAACAAACGAATTAAAAAATTGTCCTCTAAATTATTAACCGGAGAGAAAAAATGAGAAAGATCAAATGTCGCAGTAAATTTCAGGCGTCAACGCTGACAAATCTTTGGCGTAAAAATCCAGCAATAAAAAATGAACGTCATCGGATACGGTGGACGCAAATTTTCCACGTAAGTTTGAAATTTATCAAATAACTATCTATCACCTTATCTATATCATTACCAACTAAACGCGACTAAATTGCGGAAAAAAAATTCAATCCTTGCGACCAATCGATCGGATGTTTTTCACCCGATTAATTGCCGCTAATAGGCCAAGTATGGATGTGTTGCTACGCAATTATCACGATTATTTGATGATACGGTGTGATAAGGATGTTTACGGAAATTTTACGTAAAAATAATCTGTTTATAAATTTTTATTTTCGCAAAACCGCAAAACGCCTTATTATCTAAGCGCAAATTGCATGTCCCCTCAATTACTCTCATAGAGAATATACGTTGTTAGTTGCGGAACACAACCGGAGACTTTGATTTCATCGTTGTTGGGAGTCGCCAGTACTTTTGTAGTTGTTATGTTGTTTGCTGCAATTCGTGAGGTCAAGGAAGCTATGCCTTCTTAGCTACGGAACACAACTGCAGATCTTCGCTTCGACCTTATTGAAACACGCCAGTACGTTGTAGCTGTTATGTTGCTTGCCCTCGATTCCTGAGGTCAAGAAAATTATGTTCTATTACTTGCTGAACACAACCGCAGGCTTTGGTTTGTTCCTCGTTGAAACTCGCCAGGACGTTGAAGTTGTTGTGTTTCTTGCCCCCATTCGTGAGGTCGAGGAAACTATGCTTTCTTAGTTGCGGAACACAAGCGCAGATTTTGATTTCGTACTCGTTGGGACTCGCCAGGACATTGTAGTCGTTGTGTTGCTTGCCCCCGATTTGTGAGGTCAAGGAAATTATGCTTTATTAGTTGCTGAACGCAACCGGAGACTTTGGTTTGGTCCTCGTTGGAACTCGTCAGGACGTGGAAGTTGTGTTTCTTACCCCCTTTCGTGAGGTCAAGGAAACTACGCCTTCTTTGCTGCAACACACAGCCGCAGACTTTGGTTTCGTTCTCGTTGGACTCGCCGACGCGGTAACATTGTTGTGTTGCTTGCCTCGATTCGTAAGGTCAAGGAAATTATGTGTTGCTTGCCTCCATTCGTGAGATCAAGGAAACTATGCCTTCTTAGATGCGGTACACAACCGCAGACTTTCGCTTCGAACTTGTTGGAACTCCTTAGTACGTTGTAGCTGTTACGTTGCTTGCCCCCGATTCGTAAGGTCAAGGAAATTATGCTTTATTACTTGCTGAACACAACCGCAGACTTTGGTTTCGTCCTTGTTGGAACTCGCTAGTGCGTTGAAGCTGTCCCCGATTCCTGAAGTCAAGGAAATTAAGCTTTATTAGTTGCTGAACACAACCTCACACTTTGGTTTGGTCCTCGTTGAAACTCGTCGGAACGTTGAAGTTGTTATGTTTTTTGCCCCCATTCGTGAGATCAAGGAAACTATGCTTTCTTAGGGGCGGAACACAACCGCAGATTTCGATTTCGTTCTCGTTGGGACTCGCTAGTACATTGTAGTCGTTGCGGTGCTTGCCCCAATTTGAAAGGTAACCGAAACTACGCTTTCTTGATTGCGAAACGCAACCGCAGACAATAAATTCGCCCTCGTATGCAGTCATCAGCAGGATGTAGTTGCCGTCGCATTGCATGGTAGATGTGCTACTTGCATAATTGCGGATTACCCACACAATACTGACGCATAATCAACGAGGACGACACTATCATCTGCGGTTGTGGTCCGTAATGAACGAACCATTATTTATGTGTTCCGGAACACAACTAACAACCAATTGTCGGATGCAACGAAACAACTACGTCGCACTGACGCGTGATCAACGAGGACGAAAATACAATCTGCGGTGGTCGTCCGTAATTAAGAAAGTCTAATTCCTTCCGCATTCAATTCTTTATCTTTAATCGCTTTTTTTTAGGTATGTTTACGTCTTCGCAATGTGAGATCTATATTTTTCTCACTAGAAATTATCTGCTGTGTTTGGCGACTTTGGTTGTGTAAATTATGTGTGCCAAGGGATGTACCAGTTCGGTTTTAGTTCGTAAGACGGAGCCATTTTCTGGTTGGTTTGCTTGCGAACAATTTTCTTCGCCTTGGAGGTATGCTTGTTTAACTAGGGCTCAACTACAACGTACTGACGAGTACTAATGAGCACGAAATTATAGTGTGCGGTTGTGGTCCGTAGATTACAGATCCATAGTGCTGTCTCGTAGTTGGACGTGCAGCGTTCATTTGGCATTGATGACAATTATTTTGGTCTTTCCTATTGATAATGCTAAACCGCAATGAATATTTCATATTTCGTAAGCCCAGAAAAAGTTATGTGCCCTGCTTAGTGGTTTCAGTATGAAACCACTAAATTAAATAGAAAAATTAAATTGTAAATTGTTAAATGTTCCCGGGGTATGCTATGGCACTTTTAGTTCATTCATATTTGATGTGCTCGCTTAGCTACGAATCGACTATTTCGTACCTATGAGTACTAATACGGGCCAAATTATAATCTGCGGTTGTGGTCCGGAATAAACGAAGCAGATTTTCCTCCTCCTCACAAATTGGTATACGCGTTCAAACGACTAGGTACATCTTACTAAAACATGGCCAATAAAAGCGAGGCTACAATACAATACGAACTACAAATTTGCGGTTGTGGTCCGTGATTAGTAAAGCATAATTTCTTCTCCCCGCACTAATGGGCGTGACTGGCACGAGTAGCACAACCACGTCCATCTTATTGACAAGCTCAAATGCGAAGGAAATTATCGTCTGTGGTTGTGATCCGTAATTAACGAAACATAATTCCTTTCCCCGTCGCTAATGGGGACAACGCTATTACTTTATAGTTACAAAACCAATATATTTTCGCAATTACGATCCTATCATACAAATCATCGATCACCTGGTACAGCTGCTAAAGGTCGCCCGGTCCGCTTCGCAAATTATCGCCGATTTGTGCAATGTTTTTTCCCCTGTTTTTCGCAAATTCGCACCTCGCGGCGGACGGGTCATTAACGATATTTAAATTAATTATTTGTGCGTACTACGTACCTATGCGTACGTATACGACGCGGTAAATGTAGCAAAGGGATAATCAAGGATCATCAATCACCTTAATTAACGACACTAAACACCTCGCAACGCGTCTATTTTGAAATCGATCGCGACCAATTAATGATCGTGATGGGACTAGTTTTGTCGACGATTAATTGAAATAATAGTTGTAAATCATTCGTTCGAAAAATTAGCGCAAATTCAGGCAGAAACGAACGAACAAATAATGATAATAGCGGTGATAATAATGTTTCTTTTATTGCATACAATTAACGAGACGCGTCGATAAAATTTCTCCAGCCAAGCTATGAAAAATGACGTCTGGACAGTTTCTTCAAGGGAATTTCTATCAGAAAAAAGAAGAAGATAATTCATTGAAATTGCAACCTTTAGAATTGGAATTGTCCTAAAGAGGGGAAAAGGGGATACACCAAAAGATGTTTCGTAATCGGTCAGGAAGGCAAAGATCAAACTCAAAATTGATCTGATAGCTTGCTAAGTCCTAGGCCTTTGACGGCAAAAGAATCTATAGACCAATTTCACTTAGAATTCCACACAAAAATCCAAATTCAGAGGAGGATTCCTACTAATCTATGGAATAAGCGAAAAGGAAGAAGCAAGAAATTGTCTAAAAACTCCTTATAAATCGGCACGTAGATAAAAGAGAAGAATGAGGAAAAAATATCCACAATTACATAACCTATAGGCTTTACAGCGGTTGATCGACTAATTAATGGGTTATGAACATTGAACATGGTCGAAACAACGAAATTAAGGTGAGTTGAGAAGGAAGTAAAAGGCAGGTAAGAGTTGAGTTCCTGTATAGGAAAGATTGGGAAGAAAATTCTAGAACAATATTTAAGAGAAATATATGTATAGACTAAGAAGAAGAAGAAAACGTAAAAGAAGGCAATGCAAAGAACAAGAAGGATAAGAGGATAATCCATGAAGAAAGAGGCAAGGAAGAACAAAAAGAAGAACCTGCGATAAAGATAATCAGAATAACGACCCACAAAAAAGCGGCCAGGAAGAAAAGCAGAGGATAAAGAAGAAAATACATAAAGCAAGTAGAACTAGAAAAATGTTCAGAAAGAGGGAAATGTTAAAGGAAGAGGATGCGAAGCACAAAAACGAAATCGGAGGAAATCCACGAAGTAAAAGGTGACGAAAAACTAGAAGGAGATAATTTACGAAGAAGACGGTTGAGAAGGAAAATTAGTACAAAAATGTAAAATCCGCAAAGTGGAAGTCTAAACAGAAGATAGAGAAGAAAATTCATGAAACTAGTGCTGACAAAAAGAAGAAATAATAACGAGAATGATAAGATTCGCAAAGGAAGTGATGAGGAAAAAGCACTAGAAGAAGAAAAAGAGAAAATCCGTGAAGAAAGGATTGAGGAAGAACAAGAAGGAGAAGAAGGCATAATGTACGAAGAAAACGGTTGAGAAGAAAAATAAGTAAAAAAATGTAAAATCCACAAAGTGGGAGTGGTTAAGAAGAAAAGTAAACAGAAGATAGAGAAGAAAATTCATGAAACTAGTGCTGACAAAAAGAAGAACTAATAGCGACAATGAAAAGATTCGCAAAGGAAGTGATGAGGAAAAAGTACTAGAAGAAGAGGAAGGAGAAAATCCGTAAAGGCAGGGTTGAGGAAGAACAAGAAGGAGAAGAAGAAGGGATAATGTACGAAGACAACGGTTGAGAAGGAAAATAAGTACAAAAATGTAAAATCCGCAAAGTGGAAGTGGTTAAGAAGAAAAGTAAACAGAAGATAGAGAAGAAAATCTATGAAACAAGTGCTGAGAAAGAAGAAATAATAACGAGAATGAAAAGATTCGCAAAGGAAGTGATGAGGAGAAAGCACTCGAAGAAAAGGAGATAATCCACGTGGGAATGGATTGGGGAAGAACAAGAAGGGAAAAGGGAGAATCTAAGATGAAAATGGCGGTGGAGAACGAGAAGTAATTACTAAGATCCACAAAGGAAATTGTGGGGAAGAAAAACGAACAGAAGATAAAGAAGAAAATGGCAGTGGAGAACGAGAAGTAATTATTAAGATCCACAAAGGAAATGATGGGGAAGAAAAATGAACAGAAGATAAAGAAGAAAATAGATGAAGCAAATGATAAGAAGAATGATCGGACAAAATAAAACGTAAAAGAAGAAAATGGGAAGCACAAGAAGGAAATCGGAGAAAATCGACGACGTAAGAGGTGGTAAAGGAAAGCAAACAGAAGATAAAGAAGAAAGTTCATGAAACAAGTGATGAGAAATGGAAAGAAACAATAACAAGAATAAAAGATGCGCAAAGGGAGTGGATGAGGATCACGTATAAGGGACAAGAAAAACGAGAACATTTTTTAAAGGATGTGACGAGGGAAAAAGTATAAGGACAAGAAAAACGAGAAAATTATTGCTACAATGTGATGAGGAAGAAGAATGACAGAAATAAACAAGAACAAGAAATAGGAAACGTTTATAAACATGTTCGGGAAGACGAAAAAGGGGAAACAAGTAAGATCCACAAAGAACATGTGGATGAGGAAGGAAAGAAAATGAGGTTAATTAGAAAATCCGTGAAATAAGTGATATGAGAGAAGAACAATAACGAGAAAGAAAAATCCGCAAAGAAAGTAAGGAAAGAAAAGCACTGGAGAAAGAAAGAACTGGAAAAGGAAGAAACCGATGTTGGAAGAACAAAAGGAAGTAAAGGGGAAAATCTACGATGAAGATGGCGGAGAAGAAGTGACTAAGATCCACAAAAGGAAGCGGCGGAGAAGAATAACAAAAGGGTGAAAAATACTAAGCAGAAAATGTTAAGGAATGGTCTAAGGAAAATATGTATGGAAATTTTAGGTCCCTGTAGCAGCTGTAAAAATAGATAAGAAGAAGAAAACGTAAAAGAAGAAAGCAGTCAAATCCACAAGGGAAGTGATGGCGGAGGTAAAGAACAAAATTCATGCATGCGCGATAATGAGAAGAGTAAGATCCGCAAAGACTAGGTGAGGAAAGAAAGCAAAAAGAAGATCCGCAAAGAAAGTGAGGAGGAAAAAGCATAATAGAGAAGAAAAAGAAGAAAATCCATGAAGGATGTAACGAGGGAGAAAAATGGCAAAAGGAAACAGGAAGTATAAAAAGGAAAAATTTGCGAAGAAGGTGGCCTGAAAGAAGAACAAAAAGAGATCCACGAGATCCACGAGATCCACAAAGGCCGGGTGAGGGAAAAAAGCAAAAAAGACACATAAAGAAGAAAGTCCACGAAAGAAGTGATGCGAGAGAATAACAATAACGAGAAAGAAAAAGATATCCGCGAAAGAAGTGATAAGAAGAAAGCACGTGAAGAATAGAAAGGGGAAAATCGATGAAGGAAAGGTTGAGGAAGAACAAGAAGAAACGAAAGCTACGATGAAGATGGCGAAGATGAAGGAACAATAACAAGAATGAACAGATCCCCCAAGGAAGTGATGAGGAAAAACCACAAGAAGAATAGGAATTAAAAATCTGTGAAAAATGCGAGGAGAAAAGGGAATTACAAAAAGAGCAAGAGGGCGAAGAATTGAAAATTTACGAAGAAGATGACGGGAAAGAAGAATACGAAGAAAAAGTAAGATCATCAACAAAGGCTGGGCGAGGAAGAAAAGAAAAAGAAGAAAATTCATGAAGGGTGTGATGCGAAAATAACAATAATAAGAAGAAGGAGAAGATCCGTAAAGGAAAAGCACTAGAAGAGGGGAAAGGACGAAATCTGTGAACGATGTGATGAGGAAGATGGATAACGAAAAGAACAACAAGAAGAAACAGGTGAAAATGAACGTTGTAATAACTTTTCTAGGGAAATTCTTTCAGGTGACGTTTGAAAGTTGACATCTTGACAGTTTTTCCTAGGGAATTTGTCTTATATGATAGAAATCTATCAAATTTGGTAACGTTTTGAAGTTTACAGTTAAATTTTAGTCACGTTTTCTGACTTTCACATACGGATCTTTCTGGACATATTGTGATAACTGTCAGAAAGACATTAGTATGGTAATTTTTCCAATTTTATAGCTGAATTATTTGTCGGTTCGGGTTTTCGTGTCCGGATGGATTCTAATTTTTCTATGCATTTTTAGGGAAATTGACTATTTCGGGGAAATTGTAATAATTGTCTGAAATCCATTATTGACGTTGTGCTAACTTTTCTAGGGAAATTCTTTCAGGTAACCTTTAAAAATTGACATCTCGACAGTTCTTTTTCTAGGGAATTTCTTGAAGGAATTTATGAAATTTGGTAACGTTCTGAAGTTTACATCTAAATTTTAGTCACGTTTCCTGACTTCCACATACGCGTGTATTCGAATTTTTCTATAACTTTTAGGGAATTTGTGGAAGCAGACCTGCTAAAAGATGGCGGGATTTCATGTAAATTTGGGAGAAACAGGCAGAAGCCTATCAAGGAGGAAAAAAGGAAGAAAAAGAAGACATTTTGTCTAGGGAATTTTTCGAATCTGTCAGAATTTGGTAACTTTTCGAATATTAACTCATTTGTACCCGCGGTTCTCATTTTAGTACGGTAAACTGTACCCAAATGAGTACAGCAGGTACAAACCTGTTTCAACGTTTGGATAGGTTCGAATTTGTTTAGAATTCCTAGGGAGATTTCGGGGAGAACTTCTCGGGGACAAGCCGTGAAAATTGACATCTCGACAGTTTTCTCTAGGGAATTAATTTGTCAGAACTTGGTAACTTTTCGAATTTTATAGCAAAATTATTCGCGTTTTCTCGCTTTCAAGCTCGGGTGAATTCGGATTTTATTGTATTAATGACTTATTTCGTTTTAAAAATTTCGAGTTATTAAACGCCCTCCTTCGTATTTACTAATTTGGAGTGCATCAAAAGGCATTTATGCAACTAAATTGTCATCGCCAATAGAACGAATGGAAAAGAACTATGTCGTTGCCAACTGCGAATTGGTACCAACCATGCCGTAGACAAAATTCCTCCGCGTGGTGCTCTTAGCTCGGTAATTTCTCGAGGATGGCAACTTAGTTGCTGAAATACGCATTCGGAGTGTGGACGATGGATCAATCCTAACACGGTACAAGGAGCACATTGCTCATTTTCGGTTCAACAGGCCTGAAAAATCATGTGCAGCCCGGACATATTTTGGACAAAAAACACGCTATGCCAATTGAAAGTTTAAAATTAATTAAGGCGGTAGAAAACAACAGGGAGCTGGATAGCTACGAAAGCATATATGTATATTTATAAGAATAGAGAGAGAATTATGAATGCAGATGGAGGACCTATTCCAAATTCCAAATTGTACGAGCTATTGATTTAAATTTTTAGACTCTTTCAACCGTATCGACACGCTCCATAGAGCATGAAATTTAGGTATTAATACACTTTCCCCTTTTTGGAAGTTCAGTGTCAACAGTGTTTCGGTGTGTTTCGCACAAGTGTTCAGTGTGTGATGTTCATTGTGCAGTGCTTTCGTGTTGTACAGTGTTCGTTGTGTGGTGTTCGTCTTGAGCATTAGGCGGATCCGCTAGTGATACTGAATTCCCCAGTTTTCGACTGAGGATGGCAACTTAGTTGTGGTAAGGGTAATTTTATTCATTTTATATTATTTTAGCCACAGTCTCCTTATTCTTATTTGAAAAGTGATAATGATAAAACTTCCTCCTTGTTTTCCAATAATAATTGATAAATTTATTACTTTTACTTTATGCGTTTCTAACAATTACAGGAACGACACTTTACAATTTAATCTGTCATCACAGCTCGAAGCAGCAAAATCGTTTTTATCGCCATTTATATAGTATTTACAATAAATAGGTGGGAACGTGTTGCAACGAATTTTTTTAATTATTCCTATTACCGTCGTAATGGTTGGCTGTAATAACGATTCCGGGTTGTACCCGTCTAGTTCGTATCTCGTCGCGTAATAACTGGGAAAAATAATTTAGGATAGTAGAAAGTAAATCGGCTAAATGTACGCGATTTTGAGGTATGTAGCATGTATCAATTATGCGATCTGTGAAAGTAAAGAATATTTTGTAACGGCGATTCGTACAACTATTAATTATTACTACAATTCCGTATCAGACATAACCTTCCTCGGGCTATGAGCGAGCGATAAACACCTATGTTTACCACAAAATTCCGAATAGGAAATGTGTATGTATGTAGAAATATTCCAAACAGAAACGAGTAATAAATTTAATTTCCACAGGATTTGTTTCAAAAAGTTCCCGTTTGCGAGCTGCATTCCACTCTAGAAAATATCAAAATTAAAATTGTAGAAATGATCTGGAAAATATCGCAATAATTTCAATTTTCTTCTCCTATTGCTTTGAAAAATCGCCATATTTATCGAAAGTCGTTAATTAATTATTTAAACAAGACTTAACTCGGTTGACGATCGAGTTCCTGTCGAAATTTCAATTTTTCTTGAAAATCTAACGCAACGTAATTTTATCTATTATTTATCTCATGCGATAGCTACCTACCACAATTAGGAATGGATTAACGAGATTCCCACTGTCCCTACCCACTACCTAGCAAAACCACTACCGAAGGAACGGGCTTGGAAAAAATTAGCGGGGAAGTGATGAGGAAACACCACAAGAAGAATAGGAATTAAAAATTTAAGAAAGATGTGATGAGAAAAAGGAATTACAAAAAGAGCAAGAGCACGAAGAATTGAAAATTTACGAAGAAGATAACCGGAAAGAAGAACACGAAGAAAAAGTATGATCATCGACAAAGGCTAGGTGAGGAATCAAAGAAAAAGAAGAAAATTCATGAAGGATGTGATGATCTGGAAAATATCGCAATAATTTGACGATTTCTTTCTCCTATTGCTTTGAAAAATCGCCATATTTGTCGAAAATCGTTAATTAATTATTTAAACAGGACTTAACTCGGATGACGATCGAGTTTTTATCGAAATTTCAATTTTTCCTTCAAAATCTGACGCAACGTAATTTTTTCTAATATTTATCTCATACGATAGTTCTCTACCACAATTACGAATGGATTAACGAGATTCCCACTGTCCCTACCCACTACCTAGAGAAAAAGGAATTACAAAAACAGCAAGAGGACGAGGAATTGAAAATTTACGGAGAAGATGACCGGAAAGGAGAACACGAAGAAAAAAGTAAGATCATCAGCGAAGCCTAGGTGAGGAATCAAAGAAAAAGAAGAAAATTCATGAAGGATGTGATGATCTGGAAAATATCGCAATAATTTGACGATTTCTTTCCCCTATTGCTTTGAAAAATTGCCATATTCGTCGAAAATCGTTAATTAATTATTTAAACAGGATGACTCGGATGACGATCGAGTTTTTATCGAAATTTCAATTTTTCCTTCAAAATCTGACGCAACGTAATTTTATCTATTATTTATCTCATACGATAGCTCCCTACCACAATTAGGAATGGATTAACGAGATTCCCACTGTCCCTACCCACTACCTAGCACAACCACTGTCAAAGGAACGGGCTTGGAGAAAATTAGCGGGGAAGTGATGACGAAACACCACAAGAAGAATAGGAATTAAAAATCTAAGAAAAATGCGATGAGACAAAGGAATTACAAAAGAGCAAGAGGACGAAGAATTGAAAATTTACGAAGAAGATGACCGGAAAGAAGCTCACGAAGAAAAAGTAAGATCATCAGCGATGGCTAGGTGAGGAACAGAAGAAAAAGAAGAAAATTCATGAAGGATGTGATGATCTGGAAAATATCGCAATAATTTGGCGATTTCTTTCTCCTATTGCTTTGAAAAATCGCCATATTTGTCGAAAATCGTTAATTAATTATTTAAACAGGACTTAACTCGGATGACGATCGAGTTTTTATCGAAATTTCAATTTTTCCTTCAAAATCTGACGCAACGTAATTTTTTCTAATATTTATCTCATACGATAGCTCCCTACCACAATTAGGAATGGATTAACGAGATTCCCACTGTCCCTACCCACTACCTAGCACAACCACTGTCAAAGGAACGGGCTTGGAAAAAATTAGCGGGGAAGTGATGAGGAAACACCACAAGAAGAATAGGAATTAAAAATCTAAGAAAAATGCGATGAGAAAAAGGAATTACAAAACCGAGCAAGAGGACGAAGAATTGGAAATTTACGAAGAAGATGACCGGAAAGAAGAACACGAAGAAAAAAGTAAGATCATCGACAAACGCTAGGTGAGGAAGAAAAGAAAAAGAAAAAATTCATGAAGGATGTGATGATCTGGAAAATATCGCAATAATTTCGATTTCTTTCTCCTATTGCTTTGAAAGATCGCTATATTTATCGAAAATCGTTAATTAATTATTTAAACAGGACTTAACTCGGATGACGATCGAGTTTTTATCGAAATTTCAATTTTTCCTTCAAAATCTGACGCAACGTAATTTTATCTATTATTTATCTCATACGATAGCTCCCTACCACAATTAGGAATGGATTAACGAGATTCCCACTGTCCCTACCCACTACCTAGCAAAACCACTACCGAAGGAACGGGCTTGGAAAAAATTAGCGGGGAAGTGACGAGGAAACACCACAAGAAAAATAGGAATTAAAAATTTAAGAAAGATGTGATGAGAAAAAGGAATTACAAAACCGAGCAAGAGCACGAAGAATTGAAAATTTACGAAGAAGATGACCGGAAAGAAGAGCACGAAGAAAAAGGTAAGATCATCAGCGAAGCCTAGGTGAGGAATCAAAGAAAAAGAAGAAAATTCATGAAGGATGTGATGATCTGGAAAATATCGCAATAATTTGGCGATTTCTTTGCCCTATTGCTTCGAAAAATCGCCACCTTTGTCGAAAATGGTTACTTTATTATTTAAACAAAACCCAACTCGGATGACGATCGAGTTTTGGTCGAAATTTCAATTTTTTCTTCAAAATCTGACGCAACGTAATTTTTTCTAATATTTATCTCATACGATAGCTCTCTACCACAATTCGGATTGGATTAACGAGATTCCCACTGTCCCTACCCACTACCTAGCAAAACCACTGGCGAAGGAACGGGCTTGGAGAAATTAGCGGGGAAGTGATGATGAAAAACCACAAGAAGAAGAAGAGAAATTAAAAATCTAAGAAAAATGCGATGAGAAAAAGGAATTACAAAAAAGAACAAGAGGAGAGAGGACGAGAGGTTTGCCTTTCGTCGTCACCATTTCTTTTGTGGATTTTACTTTTTCTACAGTCATCTTCTTCGTACATTTTTCCTTCTTCCCTTTCTTGTTCTTCATCAATTCGTGGGTTTTACCGGATTATCTTCTTGCGCTTCGCACTTCCTTCTTTTACGTTTTCTTCTTTCTGACCATTTTGCTTCATGTAGTTCCTTCTTTATCTTCTACTTGCTTTTCTTCCTTACCACTCGTTTTTGGTGGCCCACACTCTTTGGTTCTTATTCCGTTTCCCGGTCATCTTCCTTGTAGGTTTTTCCTTTTCCTTCTTCTTGTTCTTCCTCGCCTATTTCTTCGTGGATTATCCTGTTATCCTTCTTGTTCTTCGCATTTCCCAACATATTTCTCTTAAATCTTTTCCTTTTTAATCCTTTCTTCTCGGAAAATCCTTCCTTCGTTTCAACTTTCCTCTCTACTCACCTTAATATCCTTGTTTAGATCACTTCCAATATTCGTAACCTATTGATTAGTCGAGGTACTACCGTAGTACTTAGCATAAGCAGAATACCGGATAATTTTGCTTCATTCTTCTTCTTTTATCTGCGTGCCGATTTACAAGCAGTTTTTAGATAATTTGCTTTTTACTTTTCGCTTATTCCACGCATCAGAAGCAGTCCTCCCCAGAAATTGAATTTCGGTTTTGCAACTTGCGTATAGATTTAGATCCTCTCGAAGACCTAAGACTTAGCAAGCTCGAAGGTCAATTTTGAGTTTGACCCGGACTTTTCTGGCCAATTATCAAATATGTGTTGGTGTAACCAATTTTTCTTTCAGGGAATTCTAAACGCTGCAATTTCGATGAATTATTTTCTTCTTTCTTGCCAAAAGAAAAAAAAATTAGAAAAAAGCGAATACAAAAGAGCTGCTCAATTAACAGCTATTGATGTAACATTCATCGGTCTCTCCAGAAGACAATTAAGACCGCAAAGCTGTTGGTTATTGCAAAATTATTGATGATCATGATTTACGTAATCGCCTGACATTTATACCTTAAAAGAAAAAGACGCGTCCGTCAAAAATACCAATCTCATCTACGTACTCCTACGAAAGTTATAATTAGCTCAATTCGACGTCAAAAGATAAACTTCTCGAGTGGTCTAGGACACGTGTATTTCCAAAATTAAAAAAAAGAGGCAAAAAAAGAATTATAAAAACATCATCGTCGATGTGCAAAAAGAAACGAACCGCACGAACTCGTCGTTAGTTCATCGGTTCGAAGTCGAAGGTCTCGACGTCGTAAATATAAAAGTCACCGCCTTTTAAGGTTAGAATCAAAACGTACAACAATCTGGCCAACGTGACGCACCTCAATATATACGAAACGCCCTCTCTCTCGAAGAACATCGGCGGTCCCATACTCTGGCAGTCGTACATGAAGTACTCGTTCTCTTGCGTCTTTCCAAAGGCGGCCAATCTCTTATTATCCCCCTTGAAGGCTATCACGATTCCGCACCGGCTTTCGTAATTCTCGAAGAAATACCTCAAAGCCTTATAGAGATTGAACTTCTTGACGTTCGTCAAGAACATCGTCCCTTCGATGGCCGGGGTATACGCCACCTTGAAGGTGTAAGGGAATATGCTGCAATCCTCGACCAAATCCTCCATGGCCACTTCGTAATTGGCCTCTTTGATATCCTTGACGCACTCGCTGAAGTAATGGTCTCCGTTGGCGAGGACCGAATCCAAGATGGCCGAGTTCCATTCGCTTAGCTCGTAGATGTTGGTCATCGCTATGGCGACGACGAGATTAGCTAAGGTTTGTTTGCCGCGATTCTCGATGGGGAATTTCTTGGAGATCTGGTGTAGGGTCCCGATCAACGAATAGAGGTCGTTGGAGTATTCGACGTCCCAATTGTGCCATTTCGAATCGCGCTTACCGCGCGGTTTGCCGCCGGCGGTTTCGTCCTTCATCCTCGACCATGGGAATTGGTGGATGTCCAGCCAGCTCTTTTGTTCGTGGAAAGGTTTGCCTGGAAAACGGGAAATTCGGGAATTGATACGGGTTATTACTGGAAAATGGTTAGACCACGCCCGCTATTTTGAAACCAAATTCTCAACTTTTGAACATTCGAGGTTCAAACCAAGAGTGGCTCGGGGGTAGGGCACTAGACAATAGCCTAACACTCTGCGAAGCCAAACAGAAGTCAGCCTTATCACTACGATTCAGTGTGTGCAATCGACGGTATAAGCGGGCAAAGGGGTAAAAAAAGAAAGAAAAAAGGAAGAAGAGGGGCGGAACTTTACTTTAGGAATATCTAAAGAAATATTAGCAATAGTATCTACCAACTCAAAGATTCCAAGCTTTTGAAGACCTTCAAGATTAGTGGTCACCAGATTCGTCTCCAAGAATCGATTTTACCCTCATTCCCCTGATGGACCACGTTTCCAAGGGGATGAAGGATGAAATCTCTACTTACCCATGACTTCTTGCTTCTGGGGCTTATCCACCTCGTACTTCATCAGCTTGTGTCCGATCAGAGCCTTCTTGTGCGCCTTCTTCAAAGAAATGACCTCAAAGGAATAGAAGGCATAGCTACCACGACCTTCTTTGACCATGAAGGACTTAAGCTTCTTCTTCATCCGTTTCTCGTTCGTGTACAGGATCCAACCCGCGTTCACGGTTCTCTCCTCGTCATCGCTGTTCCTGAACGTCCACAAATACGGACTAAACAAGTAGAAGAGTTTGTCCTCCTTGTAGACGACGACGCAACAATTGGGGAATTGCACCAGGCAAAATTTCCTTTTACTGAAGATGGTCTTGAGACCTATCGGGGTCGAAAACGTGGGTTCCTCCGAATCCGAAATAAGGCGAGGTATACGTACCGACGTCGAGGTTCTTATTTTTCCTCCAATTGTTGATCTTGATCGGCCTGACAATGATATCGAAGAAATGCTTGTAGATGAGGATGTTCTTGATGGTCCTCTTGTCGGAGATCTCCAAGTTGGTGGCGTGAGAGTGGATGTGTCTGCCCTGATCGATGACCAGGTCCACTTTCTTCGTGTCCCATCTCCTGATGGCGCAGTTTATGACCATGAGACAAGCGCAAAGGCAGACGAAATGGTCCTCCTTGAGTTCACGGGAGACGGCTTTGGAGTCCTCCAAGGATTTGGTACCTTCGATGACGTAGAAGCCGTCCTTGTAGTGGAAGCTTGATTGAAGAAAAATGTTAGTTTATGAATGATGGTCAAAAAATTAAGGAATGGTTATTGGCCTTCCCCAAATATGATACGTGATAATGATAAGGCGCGCATTAGGCAATCGCCACTATTACCACATTGCGACTGAGTACGCCATAAACCGAGCCAAAACGCCTGGGATTTGAACGCTGGTCCTCGGCTCAAATTCTATACGTACCCGACTTTATTCTTAGGCTCCTTTACATCTTCGTCTCCCTCCTCTCCTTCTTCCTCGCCTTCTTCCTCTTCACCCTCCGACTTCTCCCTTCGTCCCTTCCTACTCTTCTTCTTAGGTTTCTCCTCGACATATCCTTCTTGCTCCCAGCCGGCTTCCTCGTCCGTTTCCTCATCGACTTCCTCGTTGCGTTTCCCTCCCTTTGCCTTCCTCTTCTTCTTCTTCTTCTTCTCCTCCTTCGTCAAGAACTTGACCTTGACGGTGCTCAAGACGAATCGCGTGTACTCCAACTTCTCCGGTTCTTCGCGTTTCATCTTGTTGTAAACGATCCTGGTCGCCAACAGATGTAGGTCCTTAAATCTCGAAAAGCTCGCAAATCCGGACGTATCCGGACCGTCGCTGAGCCCCACCTCGTTAGTGGCATAACAATCAAAGAGGTAGTAAAGGTGGTTCTTGTAATAGGCCGCGCAGGCGAATTCTTGCGTAACGATGACGACCCATTCGCCGTTCTGTTTCAGGATTTTCTTCAAGGACGAGACGATCACCGATTGTTTCATGGGGGCGTCGTATTGGTAGTTGACCTCGAGACTCAGATCGGTGCGCCCCAAAGAGACCTTGGGGATCTCCAACTTGGCCACTTCGTCGAAAAGGATGTTGGATTTCTTGAAGAGTTCGGCTCCGCATTGCAGGACGTAATTGACAACGTCGGCCGACCACGTGCTCACCGAATACTTGGCCCCGACGGCGGCCGCCATGATGCACGAGTACGGAGCCATGGATTCGGAGAAGTCCCCGTATTCCCTGATTTCCTTCGTGCCCCTCAACAGCTGGGAGCCGTCCGGTAAGTCGACGAAATTATTCGGCTTTGCCAGCTCCTTCGACTGCGTGATTTCGGGCTCGACCATCTCTCCGGGCTCGATCAAGGACGCTTGTGTTTCTTTGATTCTCTTATCTGGGATGACGATGTTAGGTTTGATCAGGATCACACGAGCGTATTGCTTGCAGAAGTTCCCAGCCTCATCCGGAGGGGGCCTGTCGCGCAGGATCTTAGCGACGAGATCGGGGAGGTTCTTGAATCTGTTAAGGGACGAAACATCGTCGGGACTGGGGTCATATAAATAGAGGAGATTGCGCTTCAAGAAGATGGCGTAGCTGTGGTCGTCCATGAAGAGGAAGGCGTAGTCAGTTTTCGAGAAGAGGTAGTTAACGAGGAGGTTTTCGAATGTCTTACTGTTGACGTCATCCCTAAAGAAGGATCGAAATTACTTAGTATGTATAGCATCGACTTCCACAGCCAGAGTCAACGATAAAGACTTACTTCGGGCCTTTACCGCCATTTGATATAAGGCAGTCATGAAACAACGGTCCCGAAGTTAGGAATCCGAGAGTTTGAGAAATTGTACATCGGTCAGACAAAATCAGCAAACACCACCAGATTTAAGGAACGCATAGCGCATTACTGCTGTGATACAATATGCTAATCTACAGCCATCAGCGAAACACATGTTCCAGGATTAGCAAGCGACTGTGTTGCATAGTTTAGTGATCTGCTGTCAAAAAAGGACTAGCATGGCAGGATTTTGCCACGTGTCTCTATTTGATAAGGTATGATCAATACCCCGGAGGAAACCGAAGTGGGACAAAATCCGAAATTAATGAAAGATGAAGGTCATCTATGGACATCTCCATTCTCTTTAACCTTCCCTTATACTCACGTTTGAAGCACCTTCTCCGAGATGTAAGTATCGATGAGAACCTCCAAGGTCACGTCCATCTTATACTTCTTAAACTCTAAATGGAAATCTTCTACTCTGGTGTAAGGTTCCTCGAAGGACTGATAGAGTTCCACCCCGATTTTAGGACGAAATCAACGTTTTTCTTGCTCCATTTGTACAAGGAGTGCTCCTGGGCGTAAGCGGCCGCCATGACGCAGACGTAGCGGCCCATATCGACGACGTTATCGCCGAAATCGCTCAATCTTTTACCGCTGGCGATCTTCTGCGAGCCTTCCTTCCATTCCTTGCCGAAATTCGTCTCGCGACGCAACTCCGTGTGTTGAAGGTCCTCGTCGATGGCGAACGCCTTGTCCTCTTTGGTTTTGACATCGTGCTCCAAAGTCGGGACGATTTTGTAACAGTAGGTGATGTCGGTGTTAATCTGAAAAGTGAAGGTCGAAATTAAAGTCTATATCAAGGACAAAATTAATTTTCAACGAATGTCAACATGAAGGTAAAAATTAAATTCAAAGGAATGTCAACATGACGGTCAAAGATAATTCCAAAGGAATGTCAACATGAAGGTCAAAGTTATTTTTAAAGGAATGTCAACATGAAGGTCAAAATTAATTCCTAAGGAAGGTCAAAATTAATCCCATAGAAGTGTCAACATGAAGGTCAAAATTAATTTCATAGAAGTGTCAACATGAAAGTCAAAGTTAAGACTAAAGTAAAGGTCAAAATTAAGATTGATGTTAAGGTCAAAATAATGAACAACTGAACGTCAAAATTAATATCAAGGTACAAATCTAAGTGAAGGTTAAAATGGAGGTGGCAATTACTTCTTCGGATATCCTCCTGTGGGAGCTCTCTAGGGACGAGGAGTTGACTTGGGAATAAGCACTAAGAGCCAGGTAGTAGTCCTCTTCGCCTTCGATTTCTTCGTAATCTTCGCCGACCATCAGCATCTTACTGCGACCTTCGACCTCCAAATCGGATTCGCCTTCAACTTCGTCTTGCAACTCCAATTCCTCTTGGGTCAAATCGAAGGAATCCAAGTCCATTAGAGTGATTTCTTCTTCGTTCTTCAATGGTGAAGGTCGAATCGGAACGATCTAAAAGAAATACGGGGCGTTTTCTCGAAATCCCAGAGGCAAAATTCAACATCGAAAGTACCTGCGTTTCGGACAAGCTCGGCGAGTCCAAATCAGCGACGTCGGTCAATTCGTTCAGCTTGGTCTTGATGACCTCCTTGGGGGCATCTTTTGCATAAACGGCGGCAGATAGGCGCAATTTAAGCTCCCGATGTTGGAGCCGATGTCGACCAAAGAGGGGGCCGGAGAATCCCAAGCCAGCAGCTTCTTCATGGCGTACTCGGTGAAGTTGGTGCGTATCGGCTTCTCCAGCGCTTTCTTCTTGCTCTTCCTCAACTTCATCTTCTTGAAATTTTCTATCGGGACCTCGTTCAAGGTCAGCGATTTCGGAAACAACCTACTCATAGCGGGATCTCGATGGATCTTGACCACCTTCAGGGCGTGCACGTAGAAGATAACGTCGGCTTCGTCGAAGTTGGAGATGACGGTATCGACGAGCGTCTCCAAATCGGCGTTCATCGAGACGCAAGCCGATCCGTTCCTGCACTTCAAAGCTTCGCTGTTTCGCGAGTAAGGATCGAAGCTGTAGAACATATTGCGTTGGTACCAGATGGCGATGGTGTATTCCCCGATTTGGACGATGGCGTTATTGTTCTTCTCGAAAAATTTCCGAAGGACTTCCATGAAAGCGCATTGACCCTTCTTGAACATGGTATCGGCGTGGCAATTGGCGTAGATGTAGATTTCGACGATGTAAGGTCCGATGGTGAAGATGGCCGGTAGGTTCTCCAAAGAGATCTCCACCACGTTTTCGTGCTTGACGGTCTCTACGTACAATTGGTTCCCGATGATCATGATCTTATCCACTGTCTTCCTTCTCCAGGTCGACGGGGAGGTGATCCTCGAATAGACCAAAGCCACTGTCGCCATGGTCAGGGCCTGCTTGTTCCTGGTGAAGAGAAAGCACTTATCACCCAAGTCGAAGGTACCTTGAAGCACCGCCTTCTGATCGTTGAGAATGTTATAGACCGAGGCGGCATCGACGACGTCCTCGTCAGGGTCTTCGATGTTAAGCACCTTAACCACTTTCATCCTGCTGAGGACGAAGATCGAATTCCCCAAAGTCGATCGGTCCAAAAGCACCGATACCACGGCCCTGAGATTCTGGACGCACACCAGACACGCTTTCCCGTTGGGATCTTGATAGATGTCCTTCCTTCTGGGAGTGGCGTCGAAAATATAGTAATACTTCTTGTGCTTCCAGATCGATACGTTGCAACCGGTCGCTTGGAACAAAGCCGCCTTGTGGCGATGGAAAAAGATCTTCAGCCCCTTGGTGATGTTAAAGATCTTCTTATCCAGCGATCGGACTTGCCCGCTGACCTCTGGCGCGTCAATCTCGTACCTGACCTTCTTCTCGTTAACGACGCAAGTCTTCCGGAGTTCTTTGGGACTCAACTCCTTGCGTTGCTTGTGCATGTGCAAGGTGCCTATGCTATCGAGGTAGAACCTATTTCCGATCTCCAAGACATCGTCGACCGTTTTCTCGTACCATTCTTCGGGTTTCTTCAATTTCGCGTAGCAATAGGCGGCCACGGGCATGCAGATGCCTTGCTTGTTCCTGCTGGCCAACGGAAAGTTGTCATCGCCTGAAACGTTATGGGGGTATCATCGATGGATTAAGGTCGTCACCTTCAGGATACCTTGATGGATAGTTCCGAGCAAACATTTAAAACAGAACTGGTCGGCGGTCTTCTGTTTGATCCTCGTGAAGGAGTGACTCTCCAAAGTCCCTTTCCTCAAGCTCTTCTTCCGCTTCTTCCTATCATCTTCCTGTTCGCTCCTAAAGGTTTGGACCAGCTTGCAGATGGCGGGAATCTGTTCCCAGTTGACGTCCTCGTACATCAGATCCTTCTCGTTCAAAGAGGTCGTCTTCGAGGTCTTTAGAAGAAACGGACTTAGGCCCATCCGATTTGGCCCTGACCCAAATTCGAATCGTTTACCTGCGACACCGGTCTTCTTATCATCCTCAAGGGTTGGTCTTCATCCACCGCAGTTTCCTTGTCGAGAAACAAAGGTTCTTCTCCTTCCTCCTCGTCGATTTCCTCCCAGTCTTCATCGGACACATCTTCGATGGTGCTCAACCGGTCGGAATCTTTAATCGGGAAGGAAAAACGGGGTGAGTTTGGGATTTTAGATTTCTAAAGTTGGTAGTACCTTGCTTCGAGGTCTGCTTGTCATTGAGCCTATACCACAAAAGAGAAATTAGGGATTAGTAACTAAGGACGGGAAAGATTTGATTGGATCTACTTGGCCTCTTCCTCCTCCTCCGATTCGTCGCTGCTGTCCAAAACTTCGTCGCTGACGTTAATCACAATGCCACTTTTGGGCTTGCGCAACTCCAACTCCTTCTTCGTCGGAGGATCCGGATACAGATCAGCCGATGTGGCCGAGGGTTTCATGGGCATCACCTTAGCCTTGCTCACATCCGGTGAAATCATTTCGAACTAGACAAAATCGAAAAACTTCACTCCAAATCGTTTATTTACGACAATTTCCAAAACTAAAATCTCATCGATCATCTTCAGTATCAGCGAGACTTACGCCGTCCACATTCACCAGATTATCAGGACTGGGCAATCGCAGCACGTCGTACTCGCAAATCAACCTGTTCTTCTGCTCCTCCTTCCTACGCTCCTTCAACGCTTTCCTGCTACCTTTGGGCTTAGGAGGGTCGTATTTGACCAGAGGATCACCGGATTTTCGTAGGTCTTCTCTCATGCAGGGCGGTCTGCTCAAATCCATGCGCGTGCTGGAAAGTTTCGGATTTTGTGCGAGAATTCCTTGGTGACACATTCACGATTGAAAAATTACCATAATGAGGGATTTATGATGATTTCGGGGGTTACGGCGCGTTCGGCTGGGGATGGACTTTTATACCTTCTTCTGGCACGGCGGTTGTGGTCTCGAACCGGGTCGGACTTCGGCGGGAAGAGTTCCATGTCTGCCACGCTGAGAAATACGAAAAATGAGAATTAGATTTTGGCCAAGGCAGAACTCGACCATATTAATTTCTTAAGATGGAATAGGAATATAAAGTCTTAAATAATTGGACTTCTTCTAGACTTGCGAAATATTTTGTCTTAGAATTTTGGACTTATCAATCTTTTATGCTATTTTCTTCCTCTTCGCATCCAATGCTATTGAAGGAGTCAGATGTATAAACAAAAAGTCCCAACAATTTTGGCATTATTTAAGAAATAAAGACCAGCCTTACACCTAAAGGTAGAAAGGCTCAGGACTAAGTAAGTAGGTAAGAAATAGAGTCCCAAATGTGTTTGGACTTATCAGTATTAGGACGAGCTTTCTTCTTTCCCGCTTGGAGTTAGGTGGACTAAAAAATGAAAATTCCTAAGGTTTTGGACTTAGTTAAGAAAAACAAAATCCTAAAACTTTGGACTTAGCTAAGAAGTACAGGTTCCTAAAATTCTGAACTTAGTTAACAAAAACATCATGGACACATGGACTTATGGATTTTACCAATTTTCATTTCTCGATCGGTTATTGTTTAACAATATTAATTTCTATCACGCGACAAATGAAAGGTCCTAAAATTTTGGACTTGGTCGAGCCAAAGAAATTTTGGACTTATCGACTTTTGTTTCACTGCTTTTTGTTTCCCGCATCAAATTCGTTTTCTAAAGATATCTAGCTTTGTCGCAGTTGAGAATAGAAAATTACACAGGATTGGACTTAGGAAAGTCTAAATTCTAAAATCATAAATTTATCAAATTTATGATAGCTTTCACCTTTTTTAAGAGTTGAGGAATAAAACTGGCCTACAATTTTGGACTTATCTAAGCGTTGTAGCCTAATATTTTGGAGCCTGCAATTTTAGGTTCTTTCACAACTCGAAGATTTCTTCTCTTATTGTCGGAATTCTTTGTTGTAGGGATCCAGGGGCGTAGCACTAAGAAATGAAACATCCTGAAACCTTGGTCTTATCGAAGAAATACCAAAATTTTAAAATTTCGGACTTATCACTTTTGTTACGGCCCACTTTTTCGAGCCGGATTTTCTTGGATGAGATTTAAATCTATCTACGAAAAGAATGAAACGTCCTACAATCTTTTGGTCTTTGATGAAGAACTCTAAGTCTTAAAGTTTGGACTTATCACTTCTGTTACATACTACTTTTTCCAGTCGGAATTGCTTACCATAACAAATAAATTTTAAAATTTTTGAATCAAGAAGCATAATCTTAGAATGTTGGACTTAGCGAAAAATGGGGAACAGGAATGTTTCCGAAAAGATCCAATACTTTTAGACCTCATGTTTCTCAACTAAGTCCAAAATTTTTATTTCTTACTTAGGTCCAAAATTGTAAGACTTGTTGAATTCTTGATGAGATTTCTTCCAAAAGAGCCAACGATAGGAAAACATAAATTGTTAGTAAGTGTGTTACTAGCTAAGTCCAAAATTTAGAATCCCTTTACTTTGGAGCGTGAACTATTTATAAATAACTTTTCCTTCTTTCGAACAAGCACGAGGCTCGCACGCCTTGAATATCAAACGTCAAATTTTGGACTTAGTTGAGGATTACGAACACCCTAGAAAATTTGGACTTATCGATTTTGTAACAATCTTCGCCAGTTTTGAAGGAAATTCAGTTCTTTGGAGTATGCTGCCTAGTAACTAGTTCAGATCTAGATCTATGGCGTTTGGAATCAAAAATAAAAATCCTTCGTAACAAAGGCCCAGGTGCCTAAAAGTCTGGACTTATCACTTTTATCTTAAATATTGCTTAATTGTTTTTGGGAACTTTCTGGAGGAGATCTACGTCTATCATGTCAAAAAGAAGTAGTCCTTAAAGTTTAGACTTAAATAAGAAACACCTTATTTTGGACTTATCAGGTTTCTTTTCTACAATATTCTGTTTCTTCTTCAATTTCATTTTTGTCTTCAAGAGACTCAATGCTGAGACGCTTAGAATTAAAAATGGTTTACAAATTTGGACTTTGCTTCAGAAATCGACACCCTAAATGTTTGAATTTACCAACTTCGTAATAAAGTTTTCGCTTGACCGATTTTTTAAATAAAATTTACTTCTATGACGTTTGGAATTTTGAAGAAATGAAGATTTTGGACTTATTATTAGTGAAGAAAAACAAATCCTTAGAGGTTTGGACTGATCCCTTTGATCTTAGCTTAATTCTTCTTTGGAACTCTCTGGAGGACATATCCAGACCTCTCAGACCAAAAGGTAAGAAGTCATATAGTTTTGGACTTAGCTAGGAAAGAATCTCAACATTTTGGACTTGTGGGTTTTATGATGGTTTATTACTTCCATCAAGAATGTTCTGAAACAGATAAAGATCTATCACTCTCCGAAGTAAAGGGATTCTAAAATTTTGGACTTAGCTAGTAACTTATTTATTTTTTCCAATCGTTGGCTAATTTGGAAGAAATCACGTCGAGAATTCAACAGGTCTTAAAATTTTGGACTTAAGTAAGAAATGGGAAAGTCCAATATTTTGGACTTAGTTGAAAAGCATGACGTCTAAAATTATTGGATCTTTTCGGAAACCTTCTTCTTCCTCATTTTTCGCTCCGTTGACGTTCCTGAATGTTAAAACTTTTGATTTTCAAAGAAGAAGAAGCTTTCACGGCCGTAACCGTGAAGGAAAGAAAATTATAGTTCCAAGTCCTACCTGTCATCGTCGATAGCATTATCGGGCGACTTTAAGGTGTAGATGATTCCCGTGGTATCATTCTTGAACTCCTTCCTAAAAGAATTCCGGTCATTCATCAGTTGTGGATCCGTCCTTCCGAAACGGCAGCAAACTGCAGAACTTACCCGACCTTGAGTTTTTGCAAAATCCTCCTCTGATGATCGGCCATGTTTTTTTGCGAAGAATAAAACGGAACGAAATGGATGTTTTGCACAATTTTTTTTTTCTAGTGACTGGATAAGGGTGGCACCGAAACAATACAAAAAACGGATGAAATCACATAAAATTCACTTGGAAATTTTGGAAAATCGCAGAGGATAACACCACGTCTCTCACGCGAAATTTTGACAAATTTCAAATGTCATTTTTGACGTTTCTGTGGATGATTTTGTGAGATGGAATTTTGATAGACAAGGGAAGATGGTGGGGTTTATTTTTCTGAGCGGGAAGAAAATTCAGGACGTTTGGCCTCTCTTTGAAACTTGGAAAAGGATAGATCTTGATGTGTTTCCCAAAAAAGTTGGGATTTTCAGGTTTTTGACGTTTTTTTTTTCGGATGATTTTGGGGATGGAATTTTGATAGGCAAGGGAAGATGGTGGGTGCATATTTCTGAGGGGGAGAAAATTCAGGAAGTTTGGCTTCCCTCGGGAACTTGGAAAAGGATAGGTCATGATGTGTTAGCCAAAAAGATTCGATTGTCATTTTTTCTACGTTTTTGTGGATCATTTTAGGGCGATGGAATTTTGATAGACAAGTGAAGATGATGGGTTCATTTTTCTGAGCGGGGAGAAAATTCAGGAAGTTTGGCTTCCTTTGAAAACTTGGAAAAGGATAGGTCGTGATGTGTTACCCAAAAGTTTCCATTTTCATTTCTTTTTACGTTTTTGTGGATCATTTTAGGGCGATGGCATTTTAATAGACAAGTGAAGGTGATGGGCTTATTTTTCTGAACGGGGAGAAAATTCAGGAAGTGTGGGTTCCCTTGGGAGTTTGGAGAAGGATAGGTCGTGATATGTTTCCAAAAAAGTTTCAATTCTCATTTTGCTTACGTTTTTGTGGATGATTTTGGGGATGGAATTTTGATAGACAAGAGAAGATGGTGGGTTAGTTTTTCTTAGCTGACAATGACAGAAACAGTTTCAAATGTCATTTTCATGATTTGGGGATGAAATGAATTGAATGTTTCTAAACCAATGAAGATGGACTTCTTCGGAGGTTGGGAAAAAATTTGGGAAAGTTTGGTTCTTCTCTGGAACTTGGAGAAGGATAGGTCGCGATGTGTTTCTGAAAAGACCCGAAATTTTCCAAAAAAATTATGACAGCCCAATTTCTGGAGGAGTTATTTGCCTTCACTAAATCCAACCCCGTCCATTTCCCGGAGTTTCCCAAAACTGCCCAAAATCGAAGCTTTCACAAATCTACAACCTCCACGATCATTTCGTGGAATTTTCCGATTTCATCACCACAACAACCGAAATCCGAAAACAAACTCGAATGTCAAAATGTCATAATAAAAGCGCAAGAAATTCAAAATTCCTAGTTCATCTCCAAATTCCAGTGTCGATTTTTTCTATCATTATTATTTAAATGTTCGTAAAGCTTCGAGGGCACGATGTAAGTACCCCGCTTGATCGCAAAAAATCACCCCAAAAAATTACTGTTTAACTCCTCGCAACGCCCGCTCCACAGGGCGAGAAAATTGAGGATAAGGACCAAAAAGCATATCAATCCGAGGCCGAAAATCGAGTATCCTCCGGTGCCCATCAGAAAATGGGTTCCACCGGATGAAAGACCGAAGAAGAAGAAGCCGCCTCCGAAATACGTGAAACCGGCCGAATTAACGGTGAAATTGGAGTTATCCAGCTTGCAGAAGATATGGCATAATTTCGTCATCGTCGCGGATCGCGCCATCTTGACCGGATCTTGGAGTCAATATTATAAGAGGTATCCCGTTCGGAGTAACGGATTTCAAGGTAAAAATTTTGAATCGAGAAACCGTGAGATTTAGAACGAGCTCCGATCAGAATGGCTCTTCTTAGCTTTACCACGCCGATTTGTATAACACCCCCAATACGTATTTCCATGTCTCCGTTATCATCTTCAGTGACACACGATAGAAACGTATTTGGCACGTTAGATAAATCCCGAAGATGCAGTCCGCTTCTCCATTGAAGACGATGCCGTGGTCCTATCAAAATACGTATTCGGAGTTACGCAAAATAAGCCAATTAAGTTAGCACTCTTCATGTTCCACTGAGGATGGCGACACAATTATAGAAATACGTATTTGGAGTTATCCAAACTTAACCAACTACTACGTTGCCATCCTCTCTTTCCAGCTGAATTGATATACGTATTTGGAGTTATCTAAATTGGTAATGACAGCATCATTCTTCCTGGGCAACTAAAAATAACGCCATAGTTGTTTACATACATATTTGGAGTTATCAAAGTAGATAGCAACGTTGATACCTTTCCAGAGTTATCGAAATACGAATTTTTGTACTTATCAAAGTTAGCAAGTACGTAGGAATTCTGGCCATTTCGTAAAAGGTCACGTTTTAATTTCGTACAAATACGTATTTGGAGTTATTCAAACTACTACGTTGACATACATTCTTTCCTGCCGAGTCGATATACGTATTTGGAGTTATCCAAATTGGCAACTGCGACAGCGTTCTTCCTGTTCAACTCAGAATGGCACCGTACCTATCGAAATACGTATTTGGAGTTATCAAAACTAACAACTACGTTGAGACCTTCCGTCAGTTATCAAAAGACGTATTTGGAGTTATCCAACTTAGCAAATATGTTGGCATTCATTTCTTTAAAAATGTCTTAATTTTCGAAACACATATTTGGAGTTAACTGGCGACATCGTTTCTGCTCTCATAAGGATGACAGCGTAGTATTCAATCTACATATTTGAAAATAACTCGCGAACACCAATTATCTCGATATCTTTTCTTTCCCACTGAGCGGATATAAGTATTCGGAGTTATATGAATTGGCAATGACGTCATCATTCTTCCTGTTCAACTAAAAATGAAGTCATAGTTGTTTGGATAAGTGTTTGAAGTTATCAAAATTGACAACTACGTTGATACCTTTCCACGGTTATCAAAATACGTATTTGGAGTTATCAAAGTTAGCAAATACGTTGAAATTCTTCCTATTCCGTAAAAATTGACGTCTTAGTTGTCGAAATACGCATTTGGAGTTATTCGAAATGGTAACTGCTTCAATATCCTCCCCGTTTCACCGAGGATGACTCTGTAGTTGTTTAGATGCGTATTTGGAGTTATCAGAACTGACAGCTACGTTGATATCTTTCCACAGTTATCAAAATATATATTTGGAGTTATTCAGACTTGTAGCTCCGTTAACATTCTTACTTGTCCATTAAGAATGATGACACAGTTGTTCAAATACGTATTTGGAGTTATGCAATTTAACAAACACGAATCATCCTTTTTCCATCACTGGGAACGACGCCACATGGTTGTGGAAATATATATTTGGAGTTACCCAAATTAGCAAGTAACACATCATTCTTCCTATTCAACTAAGAATGACGTCATAGTTGTTTAAATATTTATTTGGAGTCATCAAACTACGTTGATACCCTTCAGCAGTTATTAAAATACGTATTTAGAGTTATCCAAATTGGCAACTGCGACAGCATTCTTCTGTTCAACTGAGAATGACGCCATACTTGACTCGTATTTGGAGTTACCAAAATTGAAAACGTCCGTAGGGACGTTTGTCATAGTTGCCTAGAAACGATTTGAAATGATTCAAATTGATCATCAACCTAGATCGTCCATTTTCGTCGTAGATCACGTCACGGTTACCAAAATGCGTATTTGGAGTTATCCTAGTTAGCAATTACGTTGGTATTCTTTCTATTCCATGTAAATAGTCGTCGAGATCCGTATCTAGAGTTATCTCAATTGACAACAACGTTGATCCCTTTCCACATATGTAGAAAGGCATCACTCCAGATACGGGTTCAAATATATTTTTTAAGCCGTATCTGGAGTTATCGAAATTGAGAATTTCGATAAGGATGTTTGCCACTGTTGCGTATAAGCAATTTGGAGTAATACAAATTAACAACTATGTCATCATCATCAATTTTTGCTGAAGATTAAGTCCTGGTTGACAAAATACGTATTTGGAGTTATCCTAGTTAGCAATTTCATTGGTATCCCTTCTATTCTATTATTTTAAATAGACGCCGAGATACGTATCTGAAGTTGTCCAAATTGATAATTACGTTGAAGATGTTCACCATGCTTGCCTAGAAACGTATTTGGAGTTATCAAATTGACAACTACGCTGACACTCTCCGTATTTCGTTAAGAATGTCATACTTAGCGGAATAGGTATTTGGAGTTATCCAAATTTACAATTAAGTTGAGAATGATCACTATGATTACCTAGAAACGTATTTGGAGTTATCCCAATTCAGAATTACGTCGAGAATTGTTCACCATGCTTGCCTAGAAACGAACATATTTCGACTTATCGCCGTATTTCGTTAAGGATGTCGTACTTAGTGAAATGCGCATTTGGAGTTATCAAAATTGATAATTAAATTGAGGATGTTCTTCGTGTTTGTTTAGAAACGTATTTGGAGTGATCGAAAATGACAATTATATTGGCATTCTCCACATTTCGTTCAGAATGACATACTTATTGAAATACGTATTTGGAATTGTGCAAATTCAAAAATTAGAATGTATTGTTCATGGTTGTCGAGAAACGTATTTGGAATTATCCGCATTTTCGCTGAAGATGGCAGCACAATTGTGGAAAACCCAAACTTTAGGATTATGAAAATTGGTGTGGTAAGATTAAAGATGCTACCACAAGCGCAGTTCTTCATGATGACATACAATTGGCCATTCCATTTTGGATCGTTTCCATCATTTTCTTGGGTGTGGAATACAGCAACGTTCCGGCAATCACTCTAGCATCATCTTCAGATCAGTTAAGTCTAATTTCGATCGTAGACTGTCTATTTGATGCGTGATGGTTAAAAGGGTGGCTACAGAGATATCGAACGTTCCCCTTCTAACAAACCTCGAGGTATTCCACACCCAATAGATGGCACCACCGTCAACCAAAAACGATCTTATCCTAACTAACGTGTGTTTCCTTCCCCCAACCATCCACAAAAATTTAGCGCCATGCAACTGCATCGTAGCGATAGCTTTCTCCAAACTCTTCGAGATAGCCCAATGGTCCTACCATACGCTGGACAAGATCCTCGACGTCGGCGACTATCTCTACCACCGGACCATCTTCATGATGCAAAATAACGATAAGACCGAGCTGAAATTATGCGAAGTTTATCACACCTATTACATCGACAACATCAAGGTCACCATGGACCTGAAAGGTAGGAAATTCTGCGGGAAATTGCTACCGGACCTCGACGAGGCGCCCCATCTCTCCGAGATCCTGAAGGAATTCTTCGAGGTCCAGCAGTCCGGGATTTTGATCGTCGGCCTGAGATATTTCGCCGTGTTCGTCATCAAGAAAGGTTACTACTTCTTCGATCCGTTGGACCATGAAAAGAACGGATCGGAGTGGACCGGTTTGACGGGTCACGGGTATTGTTTGTTGGCGAGGGTCGTCACGTCGGCTGGTTTGGTACCGCTGGTGAAGGAAAATTTGAAATGCGTCGATAATCCGCGATTCTCGCTGGTACCCTGCAACATCTTACGGAAGTTCGAGATCAATACCGATTATCCTTCGTGCATGGCCGACGCGAATTTGGAGCTGAAGTTCCCCCAATGAAGGACAAGCAAGGTGTTACTACGGGTCATCAGTTTAAAAAGAACGCTGTCCATTGACCCATATTTTGATATTCCAGTCGAGTCCGATCGTACCAAGTCCTTGGCTTTGATGGAGAAGGAAAAGGTCGAGACCCAACTACAAGAGGTGTTCGTCGAAGACGAAGAGGAGGAGGAAGATTTGGAGGAAATTGGGGAAAGAGCGGCTGACGATGATGTAGGAGGCGAAACGGCGAAGGCGGAAGGTGGGAAAAGTAGCGATCGAGTGGAGGAAGGTGAGAAACCGGAAGATATGGGCACGCAGACGAGGAAGAGGCCGGAAGCTAGGGCGCCGATCGAGAAGGTCAAAACCACCAGCATGACTTATTTCATGGGTATGATCCAATAAACTGGCATCCATTGGGCTCACGTTTCGACAACGAATCTGTCGTCCTCATTTGAAGAAATACCCTAAGAGATTAAGGAGATCAACTGTTGAAGACGGCACCTTAGTTGTCGAAACATCAAGGCTAAAACCCACCTACCCATAATTTCCCCCAATCCGCAGAGTTGATCCCGGATAAGATCGGCATCCTCAGGGCCTCAACTCACCAATGCGATCCGAGATTCACCAAATACTTGGGCAAGCAGAGCATCGCCAACGCGGTCGCGGCCGTTGGAATGTTGAGACTGTACAAGTCGAAGTATTGGACCAGTAACATCCTGGACGATGTCCTGAGGACGGGCGAAGTGATCTACCATGATTCCATGAAGGCGCTGAGGCCGACGGGCGAAACGAACTTGAAGGTGACCACCGTTTGCAAAACCTTCGCCATCAACGAGGAAATGTTCACCCCCAAAATCGAAGAGTGGACCATCGTAAGACCAAGGTTCCTTCGACGACTTGAAGGTCACCACTCACACGTCATAATATCTTTTGCAGCTCGGGAAATTGAACTCCCAAACGGACGAGATGCTCGATCTCTTACCCGCACTTCGCGAATTCTTCGCCGATAACGACGCTTGCGTCCTCCTCGGCCCCATCACCCTGGCCATCTGGTTCGAGAACCAGTTCTACTACATGTTCGATCCGAACGAGAGGGACGGCAACGGATTGGTTATCATCAAACAAGTGCAAATCGGATCGTTCCTGAAGGTGTACGACGTCTTACCGGGCGTAGCCTGTCTGACCTGGTACACCAACCTCAAGGACCTGGTGGATGTGTACGTGAAAAACGTTCCTAAGGATCAGCGACGCGAAAGCTTCGTGCTCTGCAAGATCCAGGTCGAAACGTTCGTGCCGCTTCCGGAGCCCTGGCATAATTTCCAACGTATGCTAACGCTAGCGATTTTGACGCGTTCGAGTTCACTGTAATTTTTCAGCTTTAAGCGACTCCAGGTGGATACTGAAGGGGAACTTCTCCCAAAACAATCGAAGATACGACAAGGAGACGAGGAACACGCAATGTACCGCCATGGCGACCATGGCTATCGCCATGAGCGAGTTGAAGCCTTTGACCGAGTGGGCGAGCGAGACCTTGGACGAGGTAATCCCGGTAGTGTAACGCCCCCTTCCTGGGTAAACCCCAACTTCCTCCTATTCCAGATCCTGGACCAAGGCAACTACTACTACGATTTGACGGTCAGGTATCTCAAAGACAAGGATAAATTTGTCAGTCGACTCCTGATGATGATCGAGCTCCTACCGAAATACATCTTTGGCGATAAGGAGCTCTGCTTCGAGATCGACGAGTGCACTGTTAACGGAAATCTTAGCTATCCGGACAATCACGAGGTCCCAAACTTGAAAATCGTAAGCCCATTTGTCGAAGGTTATCCTTCAAACGATTGAAACGCTTTCATTTGTGTCCAACAGGGTTTCAAGCAATTCTTCGAGGACAACGACGCCGGGGTCTTATCCTGCAGGAGCGTCTCCATGGCGATCTGGAAGAAGAGCGAAGTCTTCTATTATTTCGATTCCCATAGCAAAAACGACGAAGGTCTAAACGCTTGTAAGTTACGCCAATTAACCGATTAATCATCCCCCGTTATCTCGCCAAAATTCCAGTTTACGGGACTTCCATGGTGATCCGCGTTTTGACCATCGAGGAACTGACGAATGTGATCTTGGGGAATCTCGGGCCGGACACGAACTCCCAATACAACATCAGTCGTGTGACGGTGAAGATCGTCGAAGCCGGCGAGGGTATTTCGAAACCGCCCCTCAACAACTTCACCGAAGTCGGCGAAAACAAGGCGATTTTGAGGGCGTCTGTCAGCGAAGACGATCCCAAATTCAAGATCAACCGCGGCAAACAGACGGTGCCCAATAGCATGGCCGCTTTGGGAATGACCCAGGTCTACCCCACCGCTCATTGGACCAGAGATATCATGGACGAAGTACTCACCATCGGCGATAAATTGTACGTGAAGTCTATGGAGGCGGCGATCGAGGCCGAAGATAAGAAAATGGAAGAAGCGTTGACTCCGCCGCCAACTCCGCCCCCGTCGGAACCGGAACCCGAACAGCCTAAAGGGAAACAGGGTAAAAAGAAGGAGGAGCCGCCTCCGCCTCCGCCTCCGCCTCCTCCCGGGCCCGAACCGGAACCGGTGTTTATGGAGGAGGACGACGATTCCGACGATATCACCTCGAATAAGGTCGTGAAGGAGTTTAAGATTGGAGTGAATCACATCGAGGTGGAGTTGGGAGAAATACGTACAGGTAAATTCGCGCGTTTTGACCACTAAATCGTCATCTTCGACGGGGATGAAGGCGAAGGAGTAATTGGTAGTTGAAGTTGGCCCGAGGTGCTTTGATTTCTTCCACTGAAGAGTGGTAACTCCAAAAACTCCACTCTCGAGGATTTCTGCCTTCAAACTCCAAAAGACCCAAAAACTGTGCTGACAACGCTTTACTTCTACCCGTTTCTCCACTGGTCACTCAGGATGTTAACTTCAAAAGCTCTAGAAAGCACCCTTTCACGACGCGTTGCTATTTAGTATTTTTCCCATTAAGCATAGTAACTCTAAAAGCTCCACTTAGGAGGATTCTTTCCTTATAGCTCCAGAAGGGCCAAAATCGCACTGGCAATGCTTTACTTCTACCTGTTTCTGCACTGATCACCCAGCATGTTAACTCCAAAAGCTCTAGAGAGCACTCTTTCACGACGCGTTGCTATTTAGAATTTTTCCATTAAGGCTAGTAACTCTAAAAGCTGCGCTTACAAGAAAATCAAAATCGCACTCACAGCGCTTTATAGTACTTCTACCTGCTTCTACACTGATCACTCAGCATGTTAACTCCAAAAGCTCTAGAGAGCACTCTTTTACGACGCGTTGCTATTTAGAATTTTTCCATTAAGGCTAGTAACTCTAAAAGCTGCACTTATAAGAAAATCAAAATCGCACTCACAGCGCTTTATAGTACTTCTACCTGCTTCTACACTGATCACTCAGCATGTTAACTCCAAAAGCTCCAGAAGGTACTCTTTCACCACGCATCGCACTTGTAACGGTTCGTGTTTTGTTGTTTCTCCTTCTAATCATGGTAACTCCAGAAGCTCCAAGAACCGCAATGTTACGACGCTTTAGTTACTCGTATCTCTTTATTGGGCATGGCAACTCCAAGAGCTTTCAAAGTTTTATTCTTTCGTGGTGCTCCATTCGGCACGGCAACTCCAAAACCTGCCAAAGCAACCAACAGGTCATGCTCTCCATTCTACCATCTTCCCACCGAGCATGGTAACTCCACGAGCTTTATTTCTTCGTGTCTCTCTAGTGAGCATAGCAACTCCAAAGGCCAGCGACTTAGAATGTTTTACTTTCTCGTGCTTCTCGACTGAGTTTACCAACTCTAAAAGCTCCAAGTGCCATCAACTGACAATGACTACTTCCTATTCCTCCGACTGGTGATGACAACTCAGTTGTCGAGGCACCTTCTTTCATCCAATTTTCTCTAAATAGGGACCCAAGAAACACTCCGGGAGACCCTCGCCGAAATTTACCTGTCACCGAAATCAGAATTCGAGGAAAATTTACCGGAAGAAGCGGAACAAGCGGAACAAACGCCGCGTCCGCCCCCACTCCGCAGGTCGGAATCGACGACGGCGACAGAAAACAGATGCTCCTGGAGTCCGGATCCTTGACGGTGGTCATGTGGAAAGAGGACGGCCTCTTCTACGTCTTCGATCCGAAGCCGAGGGACCCGTTCGGTCAAATTTACGGCAAACACGAATGGAGCGCCCGTCCGATTTCGGAACACTCGTCGAGCACGCGTTCCGACGACGAGAGACGAAGCAAAGAGGGCAAAGGGGACGAAGGTAGCGTCACGAAAGAGGTGGAAATAGACGAGGAAGCCGGCGGAGATACGGCGGACAAGCGCTCGGTCGCCAGCGACGCGTGAGTTTTACCACCTCTTAGGTCGATCTTCAACCTTCCTTTGTTGTGTATTCTACAGACCGGCGACCATCCTGAAGAAGAAGGACGCGGTACCCGAAGATCCATTGGTGGCCGCTCAGATTTTGGAAGAGGAGGGCCGCGAGGCCGAAATCGGCATCATGTACGACGAGCTGGAAGGCGAAGAGGAGGAAGTGGAAGAATTGGAAGCGCCGGTCGAACCGCCGCCGAAACACAGCGCCAGCTATTGGAAGGAACAGGAGAAGACCGGACGAGCCTGCACGATTCGATTTTTGACCCCGAACGAGATGATCGATCACGTCATCGGAAATATTCCCCCACCAAGTTCGAGGAACAGTTCAAGTTAACGCCCATTACCGTCAAGAATCAGGTGAAGGTCAAGGACATTTACCATCCCGAGTTGGGACCGCCGCAGGATAAATACAGCGGAGATTGGAAGAATTTCAAAGAAATCGATCATGGAAGGTGGATTTTGAGAGGTGAGTCTATTCTAGTGAGATTTGCCAAGTGTTGACCTCCAAATTTCGAGCATGATCACCGACGATCAGATCTTCGAGACCTCCAGCAACGTGGGATAACCATCGACCTTACTATATCTAAAATTTCAGGAAACCGAAAAAACGAGGTCATCCGGACCTTCAACGTCCTTCATCAAACATTTCAGACTGAATCAGCAATGACGGCATCTTCTCGCTGATAGAGAACGAGACCTTCAACACGAGAAAAAGGGATGGCAATCTAATCTTTCGCGTCCTAAATTTCGGAAACGATCGCCGAAAGAAACGACCTTCAACAGAAAACAACGTAAACCTTCCTGCCTTCCCTTTGAATTTTGAGCACCATATCACTGACCTTCAACGCAAACAGAGGAGGTCGTTTAACATTCTGTACCTCAAATTCCAAGCGTGGTCACCAAGAATGACACCTTCAAAGGAAGAAACCTGAACCTTCTTTCTTCTTCTAAAATGTCCGCCATCTTCTCGCTGACAGAAACGAGACCTTCCCGACCTTCAACACGAAAAAAGGGTGTCAATCTAATCTTTCGCGTCTCAAATTTCTGAATACGATCGCCGAAAGAAGTGACCTTCAACAGAAAAGGGCGTAAACCTTCCTTCTTCCCCTCTGAAGGTTAAGCATCATATCACGGACCTTCAACGCAAAGGAAGGAGGTCATTTAACATTCTGTAATTCCAAATTCCAGGATGAGGCCTTCAAAGGAGGAAGCCTTTCTTCTGAAATTTCTGGCATCTTTTCGCTGACCTTCACCCCAAAAAGCCGCCACCGTCGAATATTCTTCACCTTCAAATTACATCGCTTTGTCATACGATTTATTGCTTTATATAATTTTAATTTTTCTCTTGATTTATTGATGACCAAAAAAAAATTTCAGGCACGATCACCGACCAGAACGAAATCTTCCAGACCTTCAACCGCGGTAGACAGCACGTAGCCATCAGCTTCATCGCCCTCGCGTACGTCACCCTGTACGCCATGCCCAAATTCAACCCCAGATCCGTCGATGACGTCATCATCTATGGCGATAGGCTGCACACCTTCACCCAGAACCAGCGCATCAAAGAATTGAAGGAGATCAAGGACGCGGGACTGAACGAGAGCGAAGCCGTTATGATCGGGAGATCCGAAGAGCTGGGCATACTCAATACGACGAAACATTTCTGCATTTCCAGCGATAAAGTGCGATTGGAGATCGAAATGGACGTCGCCCAAGGTGAAATCAACGCCCAATCGTTGGAGGACGAATTGGACGTTAGGAGGGGCCTGGAGGCGTTCTTTCACGGACACAAATTGGGCATCATCGCGTCGCGGAATTCGCTGGTGGCGATTTGGAGGCGCGGCCCGATCTTTTACATGTTCGACCCGCATTCGAGGGGACCGAGCGGATTGGCTTGCGTCAACGGCGTGTCGTGTATCACAAGGTACTTGGAGTTGGGCGATTTGGCCGAGGTTTTCTTGCATAATCTCGCGAAGGGTGGGGATAATCGCTTTTTCATACACGGCGTGATGGTTACGGTGAAGCCGTGCCCTAGGGAGGAGGCGCGGAAGAAGAAACCGAAGTTGAAACCGGACGAACCGATTACCAGTTTCGTCCCGATCGTTTCCGGCAGATCCATCGTCAGGGGTAGCATCAGTCAGGAGGATCCTAACTTCGGACGCAGATTAAACGCCCAATTCGCCCCAATGGCTTACGTGGCGTTGGCCATGACGTTGGTGCATCACTGTATGTTTTGGACCAAACCCATTATCGACGAGATCATCACCATCGGCGATCAACTTTACGGGAGTACCTTGGACGAATTGGGCTTCGAGTTTAATCCGTGGGAGGAAACGTTGACCTTGGACGAGACCCCGACCGACTTCAAAATCGGCGCGTTGAAGGTGGACTGCGAGTTGAGGCCGTACGACCAGCGAGGGATCCTCAATATCAAGAACTCGAACATCCTCAACTTGAGACAAGGTAAGCTTTGATGATTTCCGATTTTTCCCGATAGAGGTCGTTTCGCTTTCCGCGTAGCTTTGGAGAAATTCTTCGAGGAGAACACGCACGGCGTCATCGAGACCAACGTCCTTCTGCTGCCGATTTGGGAGGAGGACGAGCCGAAGAAAACATTTTACATGTTCGATCCGTGCAGTCGAGGACCGACGGGGATGCCCCAGGGTAACGGTGCGGCGTGCCTCTTGACGTTCGAAAGCGCCAAGATGTTAGCGGATCACTTTATGGCTTTGATTCCCGAGTTCGTCGACGAGGAATTCACCATCAGGCCCGTCGAAATAGTGGTGGAAAAGATGAAGACCAAAGGGAAAAGGAAGAAGAAGACGCTGTGCGATCCGGCCTTCGTCCAGCACAACTACCGGAAATACAACGTAAGTGCTCATATTCCGTGCGATTACGTTTGTGACAGATTCGGACGACAGGAACGCCTCAAAGAGTTGAAGAGGCAAGCCACCCTCGGCCGGAACAGATTCTACAACGTCCCTGGAACGGAGATGTCGCTCCTGCGCGGCAGCAAACACATCAACAGCAAAGAATTCAGTTCGTTCTCGCGCGGTAACCAGGACATCACCGTCTGTTTGGCCTCGTACGTGATGGAGCGCCTCCTACCCTTCGAAAACTGGACTTTCAAGATCATCGATACGGTCCTCGACGTCGGAGATCAACTCTACAAAGACTCGTACATCCTCTACGATCCGCGCACCGCCAAGTTGGGATTGAACTGCGTCATCCGCGAGATCGTCATAAAGGACGTCCTGGTCGAGATAGCCATCGGAAGACCGGTGCTGATCCAGGAATTCGGCGCGTTGCGTCTCGAAGCCGCCCTCGAGTTGTGTTTCCGGGAGAAAAACTACTGCATGATCTGCGTCGACGATTGCTACCTCGCCATTTTCTCCAAGGAGGGCGTCCTGTACGTGTTCGTGCCGCACGCCCTCGATTTGCGCGGGAAGAAGGATAAGAAGAGGGGCAAGGCGACGCTGTTGCGGTTCCGCGATCTCAAGACGCTCAGCGAGCTCGTCGTCGAGAATTACTGTTGCGAGAAGGAGGAGGAAATCAACGTCTTTAGCATCATCCTGGTGGCGATTAAGAGCATCAAGAAAGTACCGAAGAGGATCGCCTCCAGGTCCGCTTCCAATTCTATGTCGGATATGGACGTCGTGTGATTTGGGCGCCGGGAAATACGCGGTTGGAAACTTTGGCGCCCAAGATGGGACCTTGAGAAACGACGAATTAGCGATTGCCAACTGATGATAGACCTTACCTTCATTATTTTTCTTTATAATTTGATATATGCTGTCCTCTTTTCCTTTTTCTTTATTGAATATATCCTTATCTGCTTATTGGTGGTTGTAATTTGAAATCTGGATTAATAGGGTAAGTTTAGTATTTTTTTTTTCAGATATTGTTCGTTACAATTTTTTTCTATTTTTTCAAATTACTAAACTGTCTTAATTTTTTCAATTTTTTAATTTGATGTTTGCTATCTTGTTTTGGTTTATTTGAATATGTCCTTATAAGTTTATTGGTAGTTGTGATTTGAAATCTGAGTCAATACGGTAAGTTTAGCATTTTTATTTTTTCTATTTTTCAGATATTGTTAGTTCCATTTTTTTTTAAATTTTTTTCAAATTACTAAACTGTCTAAACTTTTTCAATTTTTGATTTGATATATGCTGTCCTCTTTCATTGGTTTTAATATACATATCCTTATACGTGACCGTTCCTGCTGTTTAATTTTTTTTTTTTTCGTAATCTGTACTTACCTTTCGTTTCGAACATCATCCGACCATTTTCACATCCTTACCCGCTTCCAATCATGCAAAGATTTTTTATTTTTTTATTTTTATTTTTATTTTTTTTTTTTTTTTTTGGTAGAGGAATGAAAAAATTTAAACAATTTCTATCACAACAAGTATACAATTTATTTATGAGCCGAAGGATAAAACATAGATACATTATACATACAGTTCGGGGAGTGCCTCGCCTATTTAAAACATAGAATAATAAGATAATACATGTTACAAAAATTCTACGGAGAAATCCGAAAAACTGTTGTTCCCAATGGTTTTTGACAGAAAACAGCCCAGGTAAAAATTTTGGTACAGTCAAGTGTCAAAATATGGCGAATGTGAAACTAGGGCAGACGATACCTGTCAAAATCCGATAGACGCTAGTTGTCAAATCATGCTCTGTCATCAAATTATAAGAGGCGATAGTTTGTATTCTAATAGACAATAGTTGTGACATCATCATTATAAACGACAGCTGTCGGGCGAATGCAGAACACTGACGTCCGCCTAATAACAACAATCCGCAGTTACGACGGGTTAACGAAACAAACGAAATCCGTGAAATTTTATTAGACGATAGTTGTCAAATCATGATCTGCCCAATTTCAATAAACGGTACTTGTCAATCTGACTGACAACGTACGTATATCAAATGACGAAACGTCGCACGTTTGTCAAATAATAACCATGACGATATCTGTCAAATTCTAGTAGATGGTATTTGTCAAATAGTGACAGAAGACAGTTCAATTCATGATCTGACAAACTCTGATAAACAGTAATTGTCAAATCATGATCTATCCAAACTCTGATAAACAGTAATTCTCAAATTATAACATATCAAATTATGACACAATAGACAACTGTTAAATTGTGACAGCCGACAACTGTCAATTAATAACAAACGATACTTATCAAATTATAACAAAATTCGGCTCTATTGTTTGAGGAAAAAACTTATTTTTTAAAGGAATCGATAGAAAATTAGATTAAAGTAATTTTGACAGACAATATCTATCGAATGATGACAACTGACATCTGTGAAATTATAAGAAACAAATTCTGTCAAATTATGACAGACAATAACTGTCAAACGATGAAAGAAACAGCAGACACTGTCAAACAAATAACATCTGTCAAAATATATAATAAAAGATATCGCGTTTTGGTTATTGTTTGATAAAGAAAACTGGGAGAAAACGAAAACATGTTCCATCACAACAGATAGTTTCCAAAAAGCCCCTTCCCCTCCTCGGCTTCCTTTTTCTAACGCCGAAATATTAATTTAGAAATAAACGATACGAAAGCCACACTGGCAAAATCAGTCGTTCGAGTTTCCCGGGACAAAATTTTGGGAATCCCCGCGAAAGATGGGCAAGAAATTAGAAATCCGTCGTCATTTCGCCTTTTCCTCTGACTATTTACTAAGCACACTAATTTTTTTCATCCACGTAAAATCTATAATAAATTTAGGTAAGGACGTACAATATGTACAAAAAGGAAAAAAGATTAATTATTCGCAAAAAAGAAAAAAAAAAAGAACAGTCAAATATACAATTACATATATATTTTTATAATATTACCATTACTATTTAATTATTTTATAAGCCTAAGAAAATGCTATTTGTTTAAACAAAAATAATCACAATAAAATATCCTACACGCACCCCGAATTTATACCAGCGGTTCTCAAACTACATGCCATTTCTAATCCTGAACAAATCAACGATTCCAACCATTCCCGATGCGTAGTTTGAGGACCGCTGATTTAAATTAATTGATGATTAATTTAAATTAAACCTATACTGGGCAATGTTTGTGTAATAAAATGCATAAAAATCGATATAAATTATTTATTAGTAAAATATATCTAATAATATCTTTTCTATTTGTCGATTTTCTAGGAATTCTTCCTAAGATTAGTTTGTATTAACAGTTTGTTAGGGGAAAAAATGGAAAAATACGTAATAGAAGTAGTAAGTAATACACTTGGATATTGTCGTTGGTGAAAAATTTTTTAATTCTATAGGTCTTGGTCGAATAAATCCCAAAGGGAAAGAAAAAGCGTCCAAAATAATTAAAAATTGGATATGAATTGGACATTCAAATATTCCCGCCATAAAACTCGTTACACCATTGGATAATTAGGATCCAATAGCCAATCAGCGTGTGGAGTTTTGCGCGGGCATTATTTGAATTGTACGCTGTTCAATTAAAATTAACAGAAAAACATCACAAACTTAAAAATTATCGATTATAGAAACGAAAATCGCAATGACAGTTGACGCTCGAATTTCCAGAAAAACAAAAAATAATAGTGAAGTTGGCAATTATACCGACGACATTCTCCAATTAGTAATTATTTTGAACTTTAAACTCGGCATTAATCTAATTTGATATGTTCGATTGTGTAGAGAAGGAAATTTCCTCGTTTACGTGACTCCACCAGTATGATTAAGTTTATCAACAATTAATTACTAAATTAGTTGAGCTTTAAAAACGAAACAAACAAAAACATAATTTACTTACAATTAGCCGAATTGGATAGATAAATGTTTTAATTTCAGAAAAATAAATAATAACCCCGAACGATCATTCTGTGAAATTTGACAGAAGACATTTGCCAAATATGAGAAAAGTTGCTTGTCAAACGATGGCAGAAGATGCTTGTCAAATCATGACGAGAGGTGCTTGTCAAGTATGACAGAAGACACTTGTCAAATAACGACGCAAGGAGCTTGTCAAGTACGACAGAATACACTTGTCAAATTTTGGTACAAAATGCTTGTCAAATGAGAACAGAAGATACGTGTCAAATCATGACACAAAATGCTTGTCAAGTATGACAGAAGATACTTGTCAAATCATGACACAAGATGCTTGTCAAATGAGGACAGAAGATACGGGTCAAATCATGACACAAAATGATTGACAAGCATGACAGAAGACACTTGTCAAATCATGACACGAGATGCTTGTCAAATAAGGACAGAAGATACGGGTCAAATCATGACACATAATCCTTGTCAAATATGACAGAAGACACTTGTCAAATCATTACACAAGATGCTTGTCAAGTATGACAGAAGATACTTGTCAAATTACGACATAAAATGCTTGTCAAATTATGACATAAGGCTAATAAATGTCAACTTGTGGCGGAAGATATCTGTCAAAGTACGGAATTTCCAACAATCTTTTTGTAGAATTTTATAGAAAATACTTGTCAAATTGGGGTAGGAGACGCTTGTCAAAACACGACAAAATATGTTTGTCAAATCGCAATAGGAGATCAAGAAATGATGCCTGATTGTTGTCAAATTTAAACGGAGGAAATTTTTCAAATTATGACACGTAATACTTGTCAAATCATGAGAGAAAATGCTTGTAAAGTAGTAAGGGGAGATACTTGTCAAACTGTGATATGAAATAAATCGCGATAAAAGATGTTTGTCAAATCGCGCAATGGAAGATCTTTGTCGAAGATTGACAAGACATACTTGGTTTTTGTTAAATTTTCCAGAAGACAATTGTCAAACTATGACAGATGACTAATGTCAAATTGTAATGAAAAAAAAATAAATTCCCATGCCTGGAGATAAATATGAGGGTGAAAACTATTTCAATTGACCAGCACCGACACACCATGATATATGACAGCTCTCAAATTATGGCAGAAGGGAATTTTGACAGCTATATCTCTCGAAGTGAGAAGTCACTTATCAGCTTTGAATGCGTATAATAAAGGTAAAAACTATTTTGTGTCATAGTCAAATTGAAGAACGACAGTTGTGAAATTATGATAAACGAGAGCTGTCAAATGATAACAAAATATAATCTTGATAGCTATTCTGTCAAAGTGGGAAATCATTCTTAACTACAGATGATTAAAGCGCGGGTAAAAACTGTGTTATATGATTGCCAAATCCGTGACAAACGGAAGTTATCAAATTATGTCTGACAACTGTCAAATTACGGCAAAATACAATTTTGACAGCTCTATCTGTCGAGGTAAGAAGTCATTTTCCAGCTTCAAATGAGAATGATAGGGGATAAAAACTAGTTTACGTCACTGTCATTGTGTGTAATTATGACAGAAGATAGTTGTAAAATTATGATGAAATGTAAATTTGACAGTCAAATCTGTTAGAGTAGGAAAAAAGGTGATTTTCCATTTTACAGGTCCGGAGGAGTATCAAATTATGTCGAACGACAACTGTCACACCGTGATCAACAACTGTCAAATTATGACAAAATTAAGTTTTGACAGCTTGGTATATTTGTGAAATTAAAGAGTCATTACGGAGCTCCGAATGAATTTGGCGAGAGTAAAGATTATTTAAATTAACCAAATTGTGACCAACGACATCTATCAAAACGTAATGAAATTGAATATTGGACGGCTATGTCCGTGAAAACAGGAAGTCACTCTTTTAGCCGCAGATGAGAATTTTGAATAACACAAATCATGGCGAATGACACCTGTCAAATTATGACAAAAAAACAGCTGTCAAATCTGGATGAAAAACCACGAATGTCAAATTTAGATGAAAAACCACGAATGTCAAACGTAGATGAAAAGCCATGAATGTCAAATTTAGATGAAAAACCATGAATGTCAAATTTAGATGAAAAACCATGAACGTTAAATTATGACAAAAACAACGACTATCAAATTATGACCAAAAGCGACAGCTGTCAAATTATGACAAAAACAGCAGGCAAATAGTCAGAAAAGCGGCAAGTATCAAATTACGACAAAAAACAACTGTCAAATTATGACAAAAACGACACTATCAAATTATGAGAAAATACGATTTTGACATGTATATCTAACACAACTATAGAAACGTAGGTATCGTTTTTTTCATCTCGTGTTTTTAAGGCTTCCTAGTACTCTCGAAAGTTAGTTACTCGCTACCACCGCACGAAAAAAAAATTGAAGTTTTGCAACTCTTCCCGATCGAGATTTGAACCCGAGACTTTTCGCATTAAGAAAATCGACATCTTGCAGTATGGCTACCGATCGGGGCTATTCGCCTATGGTCGGTCGCCGAGTCAATTCGATCATTACCGATCTCATTTCGCGTAAGATCGACGTAGTACCAATCCGTTTCAAGCGAGATTCGAACCCAAAAGACTATTACTGCTAAGAAAAAAGGAAATCGTTTATTTATGGATCAAATCCCAAAGGGTTAAAAATTATGTAAAAAATGATTAAAGAAACTTCCTTCCCTACATCTTTTATCTTCCTTTATATATATCTCTCTTTTTTCCGAGAGGACTCGTAATACGTAATTTTGTGCGACGCATTGAAAAATAACCCCTTGCACCCTCCACAACGACCAATGGCAAAACGTAAAAGAAAAGTCGTTTTAAAAAAGGAAAATATTAAATATGTATTTACATAAAAAAGAAGAAATAAGAGAAATATGGTAACGTTTACAAAATATATATCTCGAATACATTTATCTCTTTATATATAATATATATATCATATCTATATTTTATATTTATAAAAACGTTTCCTCTGCATCATCATCATTATTTATTATTATTATTACAATTATTGTTATTATTATCGTGTTCATATCATAATTACTCTTCGAAATACAGAACGAATCGTACCACCTACTAATACATACGCGTGTATACAGCTTTCGCTCTTCATTTTTCCTCTTATCTAGGGTTTCAAATAATAATTATATTTTTTTCATAATTTTCTTTTGTTTTTTTTTTCTCTCCTTCAAATTATTGATTTAGTAGAATTTGTTGCTCTTTTAAAACTATCAACTATCCTAACCTGCTAACAACACTTTTTCTTGCCCCTATTCTCCTGCCTTCGTCGCAAATTCACTGTTTCTTGGTCCGTATCGTTCTGTCGCATCATCATTTCACATTTCGATTGCAGTACTAAATTAGTTACACATAAAAACATCTCTTCCACGTTGATGTTGTCCTTGGCCGACGTCTCGTACAGGATGATGTTGAGGCTCCTGGCGAAACGTTCGGCGTCCTCCGTTAGTACGACTTTCCGGTCGGGACAATCGTTCTTGTTACCGACTGGAAAGAAGAAGAAGTCGATTAGGGGTAAGGGATACGGAAAAGAAGCGGAAGAGAGGGGGAAGAAGGGGAGGAGGGAGAGGAAGTACAAAGCACGTACCTAACACCTTATTGACGATGTCGCAATTCTGCTCGATCTCTAGTAACCACCGTTTGACGTTCGCGAAGGACTCGCCGTTCGTGACGTCATACACGACGATCACGCCGTGGGTTCCCCTGTAATACCTGTCAAAATATAAGAAAAAAAAAAACAAATGTCAATTTTGGCAGAAGCTAACTGTGAAATTTGATAGAAGATAGCTGTCAAATCATCGATTGGCAGATGTCAAATTATAACGGCCAGATAATTGTTAAATTAACAAAAAAAGATACTTATCAAATTATAATAAAAGATACTTATCAAATTATAATCGGTGACGGTTGTTTAATAATATTGTAAATTATTAACCACACGGGCGCCAAATGATGACGGACGACAGATTGTCAAACTATATCAGATTTAAACTGTCAAATTACATCACGTGGCAGTTGTCAAATAATAACAGATAACGTTGTCTAGTTACGACAAGGGAAAGGTGTCAAATAATGACATACGACAGTTGTCAAGTGTCAAATGACAGACGAGAGTTCTTAAACTGTTAACGGAAGATGGTTATCAAATTATGACAAGTTCAAGCTGTCAAATTATGGGATAAAATGGTTGATATGTAATTAAAGACCAGAACTGTTAAAAATTATTAATTGAAGGTGGTTGTCAAATTAAGACAACGTAAAGCTGCCAATTATCGGACACAATTGTTTATAAATAATGGAGAAAGACAGTTGTCAAAACAAATTATTAACGAAAGTTGGTTGTCAGACTAAGACAGACGATAGTTGTCGATTTATATCAGATCTTATATGATAGAGATCTACCACTAATAGGTCAATAAAACAAGGCTGGTTTGAGCGATAGTTATATTTTCAGAACGTTTACAAACGTTTTCGGAACACCTTCGTCAGTGTGTTCCGAAAACGTTTGTAAACGTTCTGAAAATATAACTATCGCTCAAACCAGCCTTGTTTTATTGACCTATTAGTGGTAGATCTCTATCATATAAGATAAGTATAAAAAGGTCACGAAATATATATATATATACATTTGATTTATATCAGATGAAAACTGCCAAATTAAGTCACACGGCAGTTGTCAAATGAAAACAGATACCGTTGCCTAGTTATGACGCGAGAAAGTTGTCAAATAATGACATACGACAGTAGTCAAGTGTCAAATGACAGACGACAGTTCTTAAATTGTTAACGGAAGATGGTTCTCAGATTATCCGAAGTTCAAGCTGTCAAATTATGGGACAAAATAGTAGAATTTTTAAAAATTATTAATTGAAGGTGGTTGTCAAATTAAGACAACGTAAAGCTGTCAAATTATCGGACACAATTGTTAACAAATAATGGACGACAGTTGTCGATTTATAGCAGACGCAAACTGTCAAATTACGTCACACGGCAGTTGTGAAATGATAACAGATAACGTTGTCTAGTTATGGCAAGGGACAGATGTCAAATAATGACATACGACAGTTATCAAATGCCAAATAACAGTTGGTATTCACTTTGACATTTTGGTTCTGACATTTTATCGCCATTGACAGCTGTTTATTTCTGACATTGACATCCTAATCTCTACTTGGTCGATATTGATATTTTGATTTTGACAATTTATTTCAAATTGAGGTATAGATTTTGGCAGTTTATTTGACATTGAGGTATTGATTTTGATAGTTTATTTTGTTATTGACGTATTGATTTTGACAGTTGATTTGACATTGACGAATTAATTTTGACAGTTTATTAGACATTCACGTATTGATTTTGACAGTTCATTTGACTGACATTGATTTTGACAGTTTATCTGACATTCACGTATTGATTTCCACAGTTCATTTAACATTGACAAATGGATTTTGACAGTTTATTTGACATTAACGTCTTTATTTCGATCTATTTTACGCAGACGTTAAACGTAGATCTGGAGGCGGTGTCGTCTGTTGAACTACGAAGAAATCAAGGACGCTGCTATCGCTCAAAATGAGTGTCTGATTGCGGTTACGATCGTTTAAACATCAAGCGCATGACGTTAATACACATTTTTAACAAACTCTAGTTATAACAAGGTAAAGGTGTCAAGTGTTAAATATCAAATGACAGACGACTCAAATTATAGCCGATAAAAGCTGTCAAATTATGATCCACGGTAGTTATCGAATGATCACAGACGACATTGTCGAATTATGACAGGAGAAAGGTATCAAATAATGAGTGTCAAATCGTTTGTTACGCCCCTGAAAGGGTAATATTGCCCACTTTTAGGAATATAGAGAGGGGAGTTGCTATGGGTAGATACGCATCTGGTGATAGATTTTAATCAATCACGTCGTCTCCTTGGATCGCTACTAACGGCCCCAAAGAGGTAATACCCCCAACTTTCAGGAAGATCGGGGAGGGGGGAGGGCTTAAGTCAGATATCTAAACTCTTGTTATGAATTGAAAGACATCCGAGGATGGATTTTAATCAATCGCATCGTCTCCTTCGATCGTTGCTACGCCCCCGAAGGGGTAGTAACGCCCATTTTGAAGGAGATTAGGTGGTGACTCCCATTTGTAGTAGAGGTAGATTGGGTGGTAACGCCCACTTTGGGGGAAGACCAGGAGTTTAAGTCAATAGTCAAGTATTTTATCCCTTGGTTGTTAATCAGATACAGATTATGAAGTAAATTATATGCGATTTCGATACCCTTTCAGGTAGATTTATGCTGCGCCCTTGAGAGAATGGTAACGCCCGCTTTGGGGGAGATAGGGAATTTAAGTCAACTAGTCACTAGGAAATAGGGGATGAAAATATGGGCGAATGAAAAAAACATTAAGATCGTAAACTGGGTATCATCCCCCAAATCCTGTTTTCCAAAACTTTCTAACAATTCCCAAAGGTGCCCCAAGTTGGAATACACAATTTCCCTGTATTTGATGAGCAGCCTCAAAATAATACGTCCAATCGACAGATGTTAAGTTTGCACTAGCTAGAGTCGGTACCAGTTTCTTAGCTGTATCTCCCCATAACACCAATCCTAAAGCCTAGGACTTACGTGCTGGTTATAGTCCTAAATCTCTCCTGTCCGGCGGTGTCCCAGATCTGCAATTTGATCCTCTGCCCGTCGATATTCACCGTTCGAATCTTGAAATCCACTCCGATGGTGGTGATGTAGCTTCCCGAGAACGTATTGTCGGCGAATCGCAGCAACAGCGAGCTCTTCCCGACACCTACAACAAACCGATTTCCTCTCCGATTAAATTCGAAAAACGAAACGGCATAACCCCACCCTTAAACGGCACTCACCGCTGTCGCCGATTATCAGCAATTTGAAGAGATGATCGTAATCTCTGGCCATTTTTTCCTCCTACGACGGACGCGCTCCTGCTTGACTGACTCCTAGATCGTATCGAGACACAACATCAACTCAACGAGGGGGAGGGCGAACGATAAGGGAGATATCAACAGGACGAAGAAGACGAGGTCGAGGATACGTTCATCGATGATAGTCGTCTCCTGTCAGTTTGAATGACGTACGATGTGCGGCTAACTTCGGATTGCTAGTGCTTTTTTGCTTTTATTTGGTGAGAATCGGAAATGCCAACGGTTGATATTCGAAAAAGAACCACCACGAAACGGGATTGCTATTTGACTTTGCTTCTCTTTTTCGAGTCTATTGACTACGTCGCGGACGAAAACAATAACCGGATTGATGTTTAAATTTAGATTTTTACAAGTTCCTACGGACCCGTGCTGGTGACGAATATATACGAAATCGTCGCAGATCAACGAAAAAATCCCTAAAAATCAAAATTTAAGACTACTTAAATATGAAGAATCTGGAAATTCCCCGTATAGAAACGAAAAGGAGAATCCGTGAGGTTCCATACTTCAATGGTATTCCTCTTCTTTTCTAATATGTGCATCCACAACTAGATTTCCCTTATTTTTTGCTAAAACCTCTTTTAACATAATTTTACAAATTATAAAAGCCGATAAGTTGCGCTCTGTTTGTTTGCATTACGAACAGCAGGAGAAACGAGGATAGCAATACGTGAGATCCCTAATGATGTTACATATTAAATAAATTGGCGTTCCAAGCATAATTTTTAATTTCCTACTTAACACGCGAGTCATTAGATGACGTGTTCACCATTAATTGTAAGTAGTGCAAATCGGACGCTGTCACTTTTCCGAATTTCATTGTTCAATGATAACTTATCAATAACAACCTATCATTGAATAATAAAATTCGGAGAGGTGACAACGTCAGTCCGATTGATAGCCTTAATGATAACACGTTATCCACCTTTTTAACAAACTCTAGTCATTACTCATAAGAGATGTTACGTTTACCATCGACGTGTAAATCTTAAGAAAGAGAAATCAAAGTTTTAGCTATTCGTTTTGACATATTCGTCATTGATATGCTAATCTCGATTTTCTTGACATTGACGTTTTAATTTTGACAGTTTACATATGTTAAATTGACGTTTTGATTTTGACAGTTTGACATTGACGTTTGGATTTTGACAGTTTATTTGACATTGACGTATTAATTTCTATCTATTTTACAATTTCAAGTCTACATAGATTTCGAGGGGGTGCTGTCTGTTCAACTACCAAGAAATCAAGACCCGAAATGATTTTCTGATTGTGTATATGATCGTTTAAGCATCACGCTTTTAACATTAACATTGGATATGACAGGGCAAAGGTGTCAAATAATGGCATACGACAGTTGTTAAAAATGATTAATTGAAGATGGTTGTCAAATTAAGACAGCACAGAGGTGGCAAATTGTTTGACACAATGGTTAACAAAAGGTGGCACACGATAATTGCCAAATCTAATTATTAATAAAACGTAGTTGTCAAATTATGACAGAGGACAGTGGTTAAATTCAATTATTAATCAAAGATGGTTAGCAGGTTATGACAGACGACAGTTGTCAAATTACAGGTGATAGAAACTGTCAAATTGTGACAGACGACAGTTGTCAAATTATAAGTGATAAAAACTATCTTGTTACACGATAGTTGTCAAATGATGAAGAAAATGTAGATATTCACTTCAGTCTTTTTCTTGTGACATTTTTTGCCAATAAGAGCTAGTTATTTCTGTAATTGACGTCTTAATCTTGACTTTCTTGACATTGAGGTTTTGATTTTGACAGTTTATTTGACATTGACGTTTTGATTGTGACAACTTATTTCACATTGACGTTTGGTTTTGGACAGTTTTTTCGACATCGACGTGTTAATTGTGATCTATTTTACAATTTGACGTCTCCATATATTTCAGGGAGGTGCTATCTATTGAACTACTAAGATATCATGGCCGCTGCTATCACCCAAAATGATTACGTCTGATTACGGTTACGATCGTTTAAATATCTAACGTTTGACGTTCATATTTTGAAATTTGACATCTTTTGACATTCTACATTTCCCGGAAGAACAACGTAACCGTTAGAAAAGGTTCAAGGTCATTAGAACGATCCTAATTTTTCTAATACCGTCTCAATTTTCAAGTTCATTTTAGATTGATGACGTTTTAATCTTGACATTGACATTTCGCAATGTTGTCATTCTTCTGAGATTTGGCAATGACGTCTTCAACTTCAAATTTCTTTGATGTTGCTAGAACGATGACGTTTTAATCTTGACGTTGACATCTCGATCTCGTCATTTTTTAGGATTTGGCAATGACGTCGTAAACTTCAAATTTCTGTGACGTTACTTGAACAATGACATTTTCATCTTGACAAAGACAGCTCAATCTTGTCATTTTTTTGGAAATCTGGCAATGACGTTTTAAACTTCAAATTTCTTTGACGTTGTTTGAACGATGACGTATTAATCTTGACATTGACATCTCGATCTCGTCATTTTTCTGCGATTCGGCAATTCTTTGACGTTGTTTGAACGATGACGTTTCAATCTTTACATTAGCATCTCAATCTTGTCATCTTTTCTGAGGTTGGATAATGTCTTGAACTTGAAGTTTCTTTGACGTTGCTTCACCAATGACGTTTTAATCTTGTCATTGATATCTCGATCTTGTCAATTCTTTTTTTTTTTTTTTTGAAATTTGGGAATGACATCTTAAGCTTCAAGTTCTTTCACATTGTTGTTGAACAATGACATTTTAATCTTGACATTGACATTTCGATCTTGTCATTTTTTTTTTTTGAGATCTGGCAATTATGTCTTAAACTTCAAGTTTCTTTCACATGTTGCTGAACAATGACGTTTTAATCTTGATATTTTTCTATATTCCTGATCTTGACATTTTATCCCTCATTATGGTTATGACAATGGTGAGAAGAGAGAGAGAGAGAGAGAGAGAGTTATGTTGGTTCTTTTGTGCGATACTTTTAAAGGTGAAAACGATGATATTTTTGTATTTGAATGTCCGGAAATACCAATCCCTCGACTCCCCCTCCCCTGCATTAGGTTGTGGATTTGTATTTAATAAAAGTCGATAGCGCGTACCCTCTCTAACAAACGGATCGTTGCAATACAGATGAAAAATCGAAACTGCTCGCTGATTGGTGCCTCCTAAATGAATAGCGATTGGATACAATGATTTCATAAAAGTTGATAGCGCTTGCTCTTTCTAACCAACCAAGCGTTGCGATGAAGAAGACAAATCAGATCTGTTTTGTGATTGGCTCCTAAATAAAAGGCGATTGGATATTAATATATAATATAAAAAAGGCCATAAAATTATTTAATAAAAGTTAATAGCCCGCGCTCTCTCTAACCAACGGGGTATAATCTAGTTTCTCCGTCTAAATCGCTTAAATTGGAAATTCTTAAAACTTTGATTACGATATTGTTTTCAGGAATAAGTGCATCGGCCCGAGTTTTGATATTTTCTACTTAAAATGTCATTAATTACATTAAAATCGTTTAAAATAAAAAATACAAAAATTAAAACGCAAATCATTTCGATTCAATTAATTTATTTCAATTCCACTCTCAACAGTCACATCTAATCTTATCAAGACACAAATATTTATCCTCAATTTCCGTTAACAAAAAAAAAAAAAAATTAAAAATTTACAAATAAATAGCATTATCGTCACCATATTTACAATTTATTTACACGATAAACCACAGATCTTCTATTTAATTTCCTTATTGAGAAATTCCACGCATACGTGGAGGAATTCGGCGGGTTTCTCGCTGTGTAACCAGTGCCCCGCCCCGTCGATGTATTGAAATTCCGAATTGGGGAAAATCTTTAATATTTGTGGGTGGTCCGTTTTCCTAGGAAAAAAAAAATTACTACATAAAAACGAATTAAAAAAACAAATAAAATATAAAAATCATTAAGATTAAAATAAATTACAAAAAGTGTCATTAATATTAAAATAAATAAATTACAAAAATCACTGAAATTAAAATAAATGTAAAATATCCGCAATAGGGTATACGCATGATTTTTATTTCTAATTTAATTAGATACTTTAAGATTAATAATTACCTATACCATTATTAATTCCATATAAAATACATTATTTCTGGTATAAAATAATTATTGAAAAATGTTAATAAGGCAAGTGTGACCTATTAGTATTTATTTAGATTTCGGTATTTTCTGTTTCCATGGTTACATACTTGCAAGGACGACGGCATTGGTCGGAGACATTCGAATAATTTGAATTTTAATTAAGATATATAAAATATTTCTTGCCTAAATAAATATTATGATAGATGTTTCAATAAAAATATACTTCGGTGACAAGCTCAAACTTGCGTATATCCTATTCAACCATTTTTAATTTTCTATTTAATATTGTGGCACTCACTGGATAAAATCCGATGAACCCCGGCAACGAAGAGAACCGAACCGTTAAACGTGTCGTGCGGGGCCTCGGGGAACACAGCCAGATGACTAAAACACGCCATAAGTACCGGAAGGTTGACCCTCCAATCAAATCTTCAACGGCACAAAATTACAATCAGGCTGTCTGCTCAGAAAAACGAGGGAATAAACGTACCTGCCATCGCTTTTTTGTACGAGATTCGTTACGAGAAACGACCGCAATCCCTTATTGCTTATCACCTTCAAGAGTTGCTGATCGGCTGATATCCTAGCCGTGGAAATGGGGACGTTCGACGGTAACGATACCTTACTCAAAGCCTCTAGCATAAAAGGAGTCGTTTTGAAATTCGGGCTTATCCTCACCGGAGATATATCGGCCACGATGAGTTTATCGACGACTTCTGGCTAAAATCATACGATTTTTAATAACGAAAGGGTCCCCAATACCTGTTTTTATACGCACGTATTTCAAAGCAAACAACATCATAGCCCGTCCACCCATCGAATGCCCCAAAAGGGACGCCTTACCGATTTTTAACCTCTCCAATAAGCGTTTTAAATCCTCGACTAGGTGATCATAGGTGTGCTGAGTGGTATGGGGGCTATCCCCGTGGTTTCGCGCGTCGACAGCGATCACCTTCCGTTGAGGTATGGTTTTTGATGGAAAGCCTTCGATAGGCTGTTCCAGTTGTTCTTCGAACCCAACAATCCGTGCATTATAATCAAGGGTGTGGGTCCGTGACCTAAGTCGGTGGATTCATACGAGGCATAAGCTAGGTCGACCGGTTGGATTTTCTCCTTTTCCTTACTACGCGTGGGGCCCTCCGAAATGGTGCGGTGGGCGAAACGGGTTAGAAAACGGAAGTTCTTAGCGGATAGCATGGTGAAGTTACGAATGATGAAAGATTGTTGAAAAATAAGACATGTTCATTTCCTTTTAAAAATTGATGGGCAGAGCAGTACGACAACGTAGTAATGGTGAAAAGCACTAAGATTATAACCAGTTTCGTTATCTATTTTGGCCTGAAAATACCTAGGAAAAATAAATCAATATTTTTTGAGGTTAGAATTTATGTATATGTCAAATTTAGTTACGTTAAACCATAATGATGAAAAGTTACTAAACTTGTGTTGGCAACACAAACCGGGAAAATTTAAAATATGCAATGTAACAGGGGCAAAAACATTTTCAAAAATTAATAGATAAAGCAATACGACAATGTGGTAACGGTGAAAAACGTTGGAATTATGACCACATTCGTCATCTAATTTCACTAATTTGCGTCAAAATCACTTAAAAATGGTAATAATTAGTCGTTTTGAGGTTAGAATTTGTGTATATGTCAAATTTAGTTACGTTAAATTATTATGATGAAAAGTTACTAAATTTGTGTTGGCAATACTAGGCGGACAATTTAAAATATGCAATGGAAGCGTTGAATACATTTTTTAAAGCAATTAATGGACGAAGCAATGCGACCACGTAGTAACTGTGAAGAACGCTAAAATTATGACCAGATTCGTCATATAATTTCACTAATTTGCGTCCAAATCGCTAAAAAATAATAATGTCTTTTTGAGGTTAGAATGTGTGTATATGCCAAATTTTCATACGTGTAACCTGTAATGAAGAAAAGTCACTAAATTTGTGTTGGTAGTACTAACGGAGATGTTTGGATTTGCGAATGATTAGAGGTGAAATAAAACCTTATACTTCATTGAATAAAACTTAATCTTTTGCTAAAACTGTCAACTGTCAACAGCGCCATATCGTGATAACAATAAAAAGCACTAACAGTGAGATCAGATTCGTTATTTAATTTGTGTTGAAAATGCCAAACCAGAACCAAACAAATAATTTCTTTGAGGTTAAGACGGTGTAGACGTCAAAAGTTACAGTTGCGTCTAACATTTAACGACGAAAAGTCACTAAATTTATGTTGGTAGCATCGTTAACCGGGAAATTCGAACCACAAAATAGGAACATATCATCTTTTGAAACTTACGAATGATGGTAGAAGAGATAAAGTATTTTACCAGGTTCGTTATCTTAATTTCTGTTAAAACATCGAAACCATAAATAAATAACTTTTGTGAGGTTAGAATCGATATAGGTATAAAATTTAGTTTGGTTGTAAGTACGAAAAGTCACTAAATTTCAGTTATGTTGGTAGTATCACTAACCGGGAAATTTGAAATACCCAATAGAGAGGCTTGTTCTTATTCCTTCCCTATTGGAGGTTGGTGATCATCTTTTAAATCTTGGAAACGAAGAGAGTAAGGACATTTTTCTTCCTAAAAATTAGTGGGTGACAGAGTACTACAACACGGTAAGGCCGAAAAGCACTAAAACTATAACCACCAGATTTGTTATTTAAATTGCGTTGAAATCGATTAAATTTTTATGAGGTTAGAATTGGTATGAATGTCAAATTTAATAACGTTGAACATCTAACGATGAAAAGTTCCTAGATTTAGAGGTTGGCCACACTAACCGCCAAATTTGAAACGCCCAATAAGAATAGGCTATTTCTTAAATGCCCCCATTTCAAAACGGAAAATCCCTAAATTCTTTTTCATCTTCTATTCATTAATTGATATTTTCTCCGTTCTTCTCTATCTACTACGGTGTGCTAATCCCAAAATTCCTACTCCTATCTATTCTTTCATGTTTCGAAGGCACTTTTCTTTAATTAGTTGGGTTGGTCAATGGCCTATATCGGTTGATGCAATCTTTCCTTCAATTATTATTTACGTATTACGTACGACCTACGTTCCCTAACCGGCCATTTACTAGCTATTAGAGAGCATCTTTATATCGCCGACTTGTAATAGATCAGGGCAGGTTCGACTTAAGTCCCAAGAGTTTGGCTAAATATCGACTTTATTAACTAATTATTAGTCGAAAATAATTGTAATAATTACAAGAATAATGATTTATCAGCGTGTACAGAAACAATAATAAAACAAAAACTTCAAATCTGTGACTATATACGAACGTAAAGGCAATTCGAATTATTCGAATAGACACGATCGTGTGCGATCATACACGAACGTAAGCGCGGTAAATTCAAATATATAAGAATAGATGATAAAATCGTTATTATGTTTCCTCATATTTGTGCTGTCTTTGAGGTCTAGGAGGCGTTATTAGTCACTATTTAACCCCTAGATTATTATAACTACTACATATTTTCTTGTAATTCAGAGTTTATTACAATTTTCCCAAATAAACAAACATTCAAAATTCCTCCAAAGATCTCAGAATTCTTAAGAAATCTCCAAGTGTTACGGTTGATTGTCACAGTTTTCTGTCTTATATTTTTATCTCTCGCTTCACCCGCTTTCGTAAGTTTTGACGCAATTCGTGTCTTTGGACGCACGTGCCATTGATTCTGTTTCGTAACGTTGCGTTGAACAAATCGGTTTCGGTGCCTAAGTCTATTCCGTTTCGCTTTTAAATCTCGCTATCGGGGATATATACGGAAATTCGACGTTGGGAAGTTTCTTTTCCCCAAGTTTTGCTGTTCAAACTAATCGTCCACGTTCCTTTTCGCTCGATTTGAGATGAGTCTTTCTTTTCTTTTGTTAATTTCGTTACCGTAATTTCTCTCTTTCACGTTGTTATAGGGAACTAGTATATCTAGTGCAGACTGGTATAACTAGTGTGGGCTAAGATAACTAGTGTAAGATAACATTAACGAGTATAGAACTATCGTAGGACCTAGAGCAAGTTTTACACATCGTTTCTTCACGTGCGAGAAAACCCGCCATCTTGGACAACTTCCGTCCGATTCCGAATACCACGCCGTGCGAAAGTCGACAATAGAAAACTACATCGCGCTAAGTACCGTTTTTATTTGCTTTATTTATATTTTTGGTATCGTTGAGTTTTTGGGAAAAATTCACTAGAATCTCGTAATTAATTTTAAGTTAGGAAATTGGAGATTGGTGTTGCAAATATACAGGAACTTCCTTATTTTTGTAAACATTGTTACGTTTGCTGATTAGTACTATATCTAACTCCATTATTAGTTTCAGGGGGTGATTATCAGTACTTGTCACTCGAATATATCCTTGTTTATAATTACGTTCACCTAAGCTGTAAGGTGGCTGTAAGACCGTTGGAATTCCACCAGTACCGAAACGTGTGAACTAAATAGCGAACTAGCTTAATTGATATTCTTTTTTCCTTTTTTTCATACATCGCCAGCGACAATAATGTGCTGTTAAACATCAATCACTCGCCTCAGCACGCCTCAGTTCATCTTATCTTGCTTATTTTTCCGACTCCAGTCATTTAGAGGTGATCCAGTTTCAGAATTGGAGAGTGGCGCCTTGTTACTATTTATTTAGTTTCATTTCTTTTTAACGAAGGCTAGTAACACAAGTTTTCAATGTCAAAACGTACTTCGCGGTACCCTTTTTATCAATCATGCATTATGCCAACCTTAAAGTCTTAAAAATCCAAGCGGGGCTACTAACATTTTTTCGCTTGTATTTAGATACGTCAAAGTTGACAATTTTATTCGAATCTGGTTTCAGATGAGAGCACGCCTTTTAGAATGTTCCCGTACATTCCCAAAAGGGGCGCCCGATTACCTTTACGTTTAACACAACATTTCTGCACTAAAGGACCCAATGATGAAATAATCAAGCCCGTCGACTTGGCGTACGCCACGTACGAAAATCAGGACACGAAAACGGGGAAGGTGGCCCCCGTACTGATCTTGCACGGATATCTAGCGTCGAAACGTAACTGGGTGAGCATCTGCAAGAAATTGCTGGACAAAACCAAACCGGCTAGGAAGATCATGGCGGTGGATTTGAGGAATCACGGCGATAGCCCTCACTCCTTCGACCACACTAACCCGCACATCGTCGAAGATATCCGTCACTTCGTCGAGAGTTTCCAGCTGAAGACCGTCGCCCTCATGGGACATTCCTACGGAGGATTAACGGGGATGATCTTCGCCTTGCTTTACGTAACAAAATGGCGCATTTCTTGCGATACCGTTTCCGGTTTAAAATTCTGACGTTTCAGCCGGACGCTGTGGAAAAGTTGATAGTCGTCGATATCTCGCCGAGGGATCAACGTAAAAATCTCCAACACGTCTGGCACGCCTTGGACGCCATCTCCCGGGTGGTAGTTCCGGCGAAGATCGCCATGTCGACGGCTCGTTCGCTCATCGATCAACAATTGGCGAAACGCATTCCCGAGAAGGAGTACCGGTCGTTTTTATTGACCCAATTGATACATAAAGAGGACGGAAAGTGAGGATGCCCCTTTTGTAAACGGGAAGGGGGGACACTTATGCGATAACTCTGACTTTTTCAGTGCAGTATCTCGTGGAGGTTCAACGTCGACGTGATCAAAGATAACGTCTTGGATACGGGATCGTATCCGGAAATTCGAGGGAAAGTCTTCGATAAACCTGTGATTTTCATCGGAGGCGCTAAATCGCATTTTATGAAGTGAGTGCCTTCGAAATTATATATAATCTTATACGATAGTTTTCTACCGCGATTAGGTCAAGTAAACAAGAGTGATTGAAATAATAGTTTTGTTCTCGGAACGTTTACAAACGTTTTCGGAGCACCTTCATCAGTGAAAATATACCTAGATAAATGTATAAACAAACATTTGTTTGTTAACCACTAATGTGTAATCAGAAAACTACCTTCGCCATTCGCGGACGCGTTTCGCGGTTATACCGCTCGTCAGTGCGACTTTCCCCCAATATTTACTTAAATACGCATTTTCGCAGCTATTTACCTCTACAGAAGTGGACAACTAAGTTGCCTGTCTGGAAACGAAGACTACTTCTCACAAACAACCGCGAAACTCGTCTGCGAATGGTGAAAGTAGTTTTCTAATTGAATCGGTTATTAGTTAAACACCCAAAGTCATCATCAAAAACGTTGGTCGAACGTGACTTTCATAGAATTGTCAATTTGACAAATTGAGGAAGCAGACGTACCATTTATATATGTTTTAAATCTCGTCTTCGAGGATGTATACGGAAATTCGACGCTGGGAAGTGAATAGTATCGTTTCTCTTCCCCAAGTTTTGCTGTTCAAACTAATCGTCCACGTTGCTTTTCCATCGATTGGAGGTGAGTCTTTCTTTTTTCTTTTTTGTTAATTTCGCTACCGTAATTTCTCTCTTTCACGTTATTATAGGGAACTACTATATCTAGTATAGACTGTTATAACAAGCGTAGGCTAGGACAACTAGTGTAAGGTAGTATCCTATCGTAGGAGCTAGAACTAGTTTTTTCCGACATCTTTTCTCACGTACGAGGAAACCCGCCATCTTGGACGACGTCCGTCCGATTCCGAATACCACGCCGTGCAAAAGTCGACAATAGAAAACTACATACTAAGCCCCGTTTTTATAAACGTAATAAATAAGAATAATTTTTTATTAAGAACGTATTACAAAATATTAAAACCCATTTATTTATTCCCAACTTTCTTAGTTTTTGGCTGTCTTGTATTCCCTGCGTTGATTATTACTTCATAAAATGGTTTGTACTCATCTTCAATCTACTTAAGCAATGTTTTCAGATGCTCAATCTTGCCAAAAATTGAAGATTTCCTGCATAAGCACGAACCTCTGGAAACTTTGCTGTTTTCTGTTCCTTTTTGCATGTGCTAAAGGAAAATAAATTCTGAAGCCGTTAGACATCCAGGTTTTTGAAGAATCATGTACGATGTGATGAAATTTGGAAATGGTAAATGTGACTTTTCCTGTCTTCGTAAGGATGGACTATATTTTTTATAATATGTCGACCACCAATTTTGAAAGTCCAAAACGTCATCAGTTCTTATTTCGTGAACAGTAAAACTTGCGCCTATAATAATTTCAATCAGAGGAACATGTCGTACATTATTTTTACATTTAAACGAGCATCGAGATACTGGTACTCCTTTTCAATCACTCTTGCTTAATTGACCTAATTATGGTAGAAAACTATCATATAAGATAAGTATAAATGTCACGAAATATTTAATTATATTTTTTTCAAAGGAAAAAATATGAACCGGACACTGAAGAAGTACTTCCCAAGCGCCGAATTCCGATACGTCGAGGGCGCCGGGCACGTGGTGCACGCGGACAAACCCGAGGAATTCGTAAAAATCTGTTGTGACTTCCTAAATAAGACCGTCTAACATCTAAAAAGCATCTACTCGATACACTCACCGTTTATCTTATAAATCCGGGAAAATATACGACTTGATTTTCTTAATGCTCCTATCACTGGGTCTCGTTAATAAGGATTTCCCGTAAATGGTAAACTTCATATTCCAGCAATAAACGACGAAAACGCAGCTCTCCTTGACGATCACTGAAATATACGAGAACGCAATAATTGTAGGGTTAGAAGTCGGCTCCGTATTACGATCTAACCTTTAAATTTTGAATCGGAGGTCACTATTTGGAATGTAAACTTCGTCTCGTACACGATGATCCCTTTCGCCCCGACATAGCTGGGCACGCTCGATCTAACTATGGTGATTTCCGCCCGATCAACTCGGACTTGTTCAACACGGCACAGAAACCGTTATAATCGGCGTCGGTGTAATTGGGGGCCCTCTTCGCGAATTCCAGATTCTCACGCATGTATTGGCGCCACATATTATGCATTGGAATCACCTTCGAATAATCCCAACCAGTTTTCGGGAGCTTCAATAATCCCAATTTTTTCTTATCGTTCCTCGAGAGGAGTCTCTTTTACGAGACTTCGGCTTACGCTTCTTTTCATCGCGGATTTTCTCGAGTGGGAACCGCCACTTTTCTTCCGTATCCACTTGACCATGGTCACTACTAGGCAGTAATTCTTTCAGAAAGCCTTTGACGTATTTGAGGGCGACTTCCTTCTTGATTCTGGGCCCCGAGTTTGAGGGTAACGGGACGTTGATGTTAGCTGGAAATTTGACGGGGTACAATTGGGAATTCTTATATTTCTAGCGGTTTCCCCTACAGCACAATGGGATACAGATCTCCTTCCAATATAGTATTGGGTTACGGGAAACACATTGTGGGAGTTATTCGATGAATTGGGGCGATTTCTAATGAAGGGGCAGGGGCACATAACCTCAGTTTCTGTTTGAGAACGGTAGACAATAAATTGTGCTAACCACGTTGTAATATGGCTTAAAAATACGGAGATAATCGCCGTTCTTACTTACTTTTAGTCATTGCAAGGGTTAACGCGATTAAATTAGGTCATTTCAGAGGAAAACACGAACATAATCTCACTTTTCATTTGAGGATAATAGGCGATTTAGTATCATTGTGCTTCTTGTAATTCTTATAATAACATCGACGCGCAGGGAAAACCGCTGATTTCTACTTACTTTCGCTCATTCCGGGGGTTACTTTCATAAAATGAGGTAGTTTCTGCCGAAAACACGGATATAACCTCACTTCTTCTACTAGGATAGTAAACGATAACTGCTCTACTAACCGCCTTGTAATATATTGGCCCTGTAAGGAAAATCGCTGATTTTTACTCACTTTTGCTCATTTCGGGGATTAATTGTATAAAATGGGGCGATTTCTGCGAGGAAACGGACATAACCTCACTTTCGATTGAGATGTTTGGTAGTAGTGGATGTTCGATGCGTTCAACCAGATCGCTATGCGTGAGCGACCGGAACTTAAGTCGCTAGTGTTTCGATATGGGGGAAGTTGTGATTTTCTAACGTAAGTTTCGTTTAAATTGCTATAGTATTTAAAGCTGATAGTATTTCGCTAAAGTGGAAGGGAATGAAACGTGCGTTCAGCCGATGGAACCAATATGTTCAATAATACAATTCTGAGATCAACTGCAGAAAAGTTGGTCTCAGAATTGTATTATATTGGCTCCATCGACTGAACGCACCGGACTCATTTGACGTTTTTCATATAAATCGCGGAGATTCGATGTAACGTGTTTTATATGTACGTTGAATCTGCAGTACTCAAAAGTTGGACAAAATTTCACGGTTTCAAAGTACATTTCAATCATTTTAAACGATTTCTAGCATATGTAATCATCAGTTTATGCGTTTAATATGTTGTAACGATAAATAACACCGTAATTCG